>CAJUYG010000933.1:30382-40387 GCA_910591675.1 Galerucella calmariensis | reverse complement strand
AAAATTGGTTGGGGGGGTTTTTTGATACGAAAATTACAAAAAATAGGTAAAATTCTGAACAAAAAATTTGTATAGGAAGGGGGTATATAGGGGGGGGAAATAGAGAAACTTTCAGGAAAATTGTGTGTAAATTAGGTTTTTTGATAACAATAAATAATAAATTTTACATGCAAGATTTATTTTTGTGGATATATAACTCACCTGAGATTTCGCAGGATCACTAACAGCAGTAAACTTTTTATCGCTAGATTCCTTATTTCCTGGCATAATTTTCAATTTTATATTCTTATTTTTCTTCACAAGATCGGGATATTTTTTCAAAATTTCTGTTACTATTTTGGTGTGGTTTATGTCAGTGGAAGATACGCTTTCTACACTTATTGTAGTCTCTTTGTTTTCTTTATTATTGGTTTTTATTTTCTTTGTTGCATATCTCATCGGAGAATTGGGTTCAGCTTTTCTTTTTTGGGAAGTATCATTGTACTCGACAACTAAAAAGACAACAAAAACATGAAAAATTAACAAAGTAGTTCAAATGTACATTTTTATTACAAAAGAAAAGTGAGAACCAGAGGAATATAGAAAGTTTTTCCAAGTTTAATGACATAAAGACAAGAAAAACATGAAAAATTAACAAAGTAGTTCAAATGTACCATTTTACCTTCTTCAAACATGGCATTTCTAATCTTTTGCTCCTTGGCAAATTCTTCCATTTCTTTTAAATTAACTTCATTGTTGGTAGATTTTGAGATAATTTTCTTAGGAAGCTCTACATTATTTCTAAGATCATCAAATGTCGGTTTTATCTAAAAAAAAAATAATTATACATTTCAATTAAAACATATAATGTTAATTTACTTTTTCCTCCTCCTCTTTGGTTAGTAAAGGCTTACTGTTATAAGAAATGTCTTCAAAGTTAGTGTCCAATAAACTCATAGTTGGCAACTCGTCATCGGGCCACTCAAATCTTGTAGGTTTTGGAGTATTGTCAGCCAAAGGATCAGAAATAGTGTTAGACCATTTTTGATCAAACTGTAATTGAGATGAAGGATGTGTTGTAGGTAGAGGAGATCCACTCGAATGGATTGTTTTTCGTTTCCAAATCTTCCTAGTTGAAGTAGAAGAGGTAGGCATTTCATATAACTTGGGAGATTTCAACTGTGGTGGCTTTTTCATTGGAGGAGGATCTGGCTTAGGCCTTGATGGTTTTTGTGAAATCTTCTGCGCCTCAAGTAATTTTGTTAAAATGTGTATGTTCATTAGTTCAGCTGCCTTGAACAGTTTTTCATATAAAGATACGTGAAATTCTAACATGCCTAAAAGAATAATAAGTATATTAAATAACTTGTTGTTTTAATATTTAAAATAATTTTATTGCCTACCTGTATACATAAAATTTACTATAGGTACGATAACATCGGATTGAAGATCGTGGGGCATTATTATTGTATTTTCTTCCACTGCAGGACATGTTTCTTCTAAAAATCTAAAATATTCTGTGCAAGCATTCATAACCAATCTGTGAACTTTCAACTGAACGTTTCCATCAAATTGCAGTGTTAAATCGCAGTAATCTGTCTTGGCAAAAAACACCTGAAGACGCTGAAGGAAAAACGTTCCCCAGTTATCCACTCTAACTTGCTTATTTCCTTGCTCAACCATTTCGGCTTTTTTATTAACCTAAAATATGCAATTCTAATATTGACACGTACGTTTTGAAGGAAAATATAAATGACCTTTTTTGTAAAAAGAATTCTTAACTTAATGATAAAATGGCACACATAGAGAGGCGTCCCTTGTCATACGTGACCATTAAAAATAGGTGTTGTAGATTGTGAATAAGAGTATTACATTCTTTAGAGTAGTATCTATATTATCAACTTTTTAATTGCTTAAATAATAGATTTGAAATTAACTGACCTTTTTCTATTTCGAAAATATTAGCTCCATCTTATCACAAGCTTCCAAACATTTACAACTAAAAATATCCATTGCAACTGTTGTCGATGACTATTTCCAGGTGGCGCTTTAAGACCCGCTAAATTCAATTTTTACCATTTTAACAAATATTTATACGTACAGAATTCGAAAAAGTTTATTTTTGAACGTAACAAATAAGTTAAAATTAGAAAAGGAAATTCATTTTTTATAAATTATATATTTTATTATAAAATCAAATATCGAATGTCATTCTATAGTTTAAAATCCGAGTCAGCCATATTGTAACCGAATAGAAACGACGTGTAAGTATCCCGCCACACGTTTAGTAAAAATCAATGATTAATAAAGTTTATAACATAGAGATGGCGCTTCAAATATTTTAATTATAAAATTAAAAAAATTATTCTAGTTAAAATTCAAAAATGAAGAAGATTCTCTACATATATATGGTATGTATATACTAAAACTAGACAAGGTTGAAATAAAATTATTTGAAGTATCAAAAATGTATGCAACCATAATTACATTGTTATTGATTTGGTGCGACAATATTATATTAAAATTCAGTGAATTATATTATTATTGATTGGTATTTTAAACTTTTTCTATTTTAGATGTTTGTTTAGACAGAATAATATGTTATTAATGTGAATTTGTATCCCTTTTCCTGACGGTTACAACGCCTATGGTTTATTTCACCTTGATAATGTAGGGAAAATAACAAGCTAGAGATGGCAGCATTGTAGATTCGATTTATTTCATTTATCAAGTTTTTATCATTTCTGTCATTTCAGAGAATTTCCAGTTCCTTCTTTAACAAGAAGTGTTTTTATTGAATAACTTTTTCCTCATTTACTGGACGACTTGTTATTGTCACGTGCCAGTGTTTGTGCAAATTGAAGGACATTATTATAATCTGACGTTATATTCTACGTCACTACACGAGCCTCCTCAGTTTTTTTTATTCGCGAATTAAGTATCACAGTGTCGAGGTGAAATTAGTGAATTATTTAGATTTTGAAAACAGAAAGTGGTAAACCAAACACATATAGAAAAACTCATCGAATTTCTAAGCGTTCGTTGTGTTGTATTTCAAAGTGTTACGTCAGCGTTTGAATTGATTATATTTGTTTAATTTTGGCTAGATCTTCAATTTTTAACATTGGAATTTGTGAAAAATATTGTGTTAAGATTGTCGAGTCATGATAAGCAAGTAAAAAAGCATGGTGGACTGGTTACATATACCTATCGTGATAGTGCATTTCCAAATTCGACTTCTATAAATTGGGTATCTGCTGTGAAAATAAATAGAAATATATTTATACTGTCAAATTATAAATACGGTAAGTCGTCTTCGATTTGCAAAATTGAAGGTTGTGTGCGACATTCAGCGCGTGTACCTATAATGTTTTTGTTTACATTCCGTAATGTTCATAAAGTGAGATGAAACATGCATTGTCCGAGTTATTGATTTTTAAATGTATTATTGTTCATTAGCGGTATTAGTTCCCCACCTTTTATGTGAACTTTAATATGCTGGAAAATATTGTGATGAAGTAAAAAATATTTGCTAGTAAATAAAAACATAAACAAAGGAATGTGCAAATATAATTCAGTGGCGTACGCTATCTACATCGATTGTAATCAGTTTATAAAAGCATTATGTAAACAATATAAAGAAATCAGGTTAATAATCAATAACATATTTTTAATTTCTTTATACTTACCTTATACATAATGCATGACAAAGAAAATTAAAAACAAATGTAATTAACACAAAATTGGGTACCCAATAACCCAATTAACAAGCTGTTAAGATTATTATTTTCAAAATTACTATTTTGTATAGGTACTTACATCCCAATGAAAATATACTAATAGTATAATCAATTCATTATCTTTTCAAGTTGAGTTTAAAAATGTATTTCTTTTAAAAGAATACCAAGAGAGTTTTGGTTTCAATATTTATCCAATGATGCATACAGTTCAATAAAAAGTAATATAAACAAACATTGCCTGTTACCCTCATTGGATACAACTTTGAAAAACATGACATTTTGTCTTATAAATAAAAAAATTTACCAACCTGTCTCAATTACCCTTTTATTTTTAGCATTTTCTTCATGATGAGTGACTTTGGCAAGGATTTTTTTCTTGATCCTGGGATTACCATAAAACAAGAACCTCAATTCAATGATAATACAACAATTAATATGTCTGCTAGTGTTCCCATACCTTCAAGAAGAGATATTGGCGACTACAGAGATTTTAATCCAGATTTTGAAAATTCCCAATCTCCTTTATATTCCGATGTAGGACTTAATGCTCAAATACAAACTCCTGGTATGTACGATGGTAGTGCTTGGGCTCTTAGTAGATTGATCAGCAACGATGAGATGTTGAAATCAGAAGCTTTCATACATATGGACGAAGATGATATATTTCAAGTGGATAAGGCTGATTTGATTCAGGGACCTACTTTAGCTGAGCTGAATGCCAACGATGAGAACTTTTTAGGTAAAAATGGTAATCTATTTTTATTATTAACTCATGTCCACTACAAAAACTTCTATCAATGTTTATCTAATATGGATCTCTAATATTTTCAGGTGATTTAAACTTTGACGATTTGTTGCTTCCCGAAGAAAACACTTATATTATTTTGGAAAAAGGTAATTCACAGAATATGACTCATCATATTAACAATAATCCTATAACATCTTACCTTCCTCAAGGTATATCATACCACAGAGATTTGGATTTGCCTTCTAGTGTACCTTCAAGTAAGTCTCTATATGAATTATCGTGTAGATCTAAATGTATATTCTTTTTTAGACACTTTAGATAGTTACAAGTACAAAACAATGATTTCAGCATTTTCTCCTGAGAGCCAGAATAGTTCAAATTCGTCACTTGTTCACTCTTTGTCTTCGCCTTCAAATGTATCAAACTTTCCAAAAAAGCACAGCACTCTTCAAGAGCTTCTAGTCAGTAAAGATCCCTATGGTTCACCTGAACACTCTATGTTGGGACAGTCTTTCCCGGAAAGACGTACTTTAGTTCCTGCGCAAAATAGATTAGGTAGATCATCGAATTCAAGGTAAGTTTCAATAAAAAGTAGAGTAGTTAGTATTTTGTAGAATATTCGTTGCTTTTGAATTGTTTTAAAAATTTTGATATTGATTTGATATACACTTGTTATTGTTGGGTCCATTTCGTTTATATCCCTCACAATGATTTACTGTTATTTTATGATTATTTTTTTCACTTGTCAAAATCTGACATTTTGGTGGTTTTAACATAAAATTTTGACATTTCAATGTCAAGGTATTATCGATGAGGAAGCAGAATTTTCATTATAATACTGAATGATTGGCTAGAATAATGTTTTGCTATTGGTTAAAACCACCAAAATGTCAGATTTTGACAAGTGAAAAAAATAATCGATAATATTTGAAGCACTGGTGGTATTACCTTTGATAATTTTTCAGATTTGTTTGATAGCTTACCTTGGATAAAACATATTAAAACAAACATTTCGCTGGATCATACATTTTTTTCTTAAAAAGACCTTCACCTATAAATACCTTTCTTTTAAACTATTCTGTAAAAATCAGGCTTTTTCATAGAAAAAAATAAAAAAAATTTCAGTTAGCTAACTTTTGAAATTCAAATTTGTTGCAGGTTATCTTCTTCTGCACCTACACATCTGGGCCTCGAACAAATATGGCAGCGACGTGAACCGAGAAAACACTTGTTATCAACTAGTTCATTGGTTGAAGCTGGTTCAACTTCTTCTTTGTCAACTGGTGGCTTACTTAGTCCAGACCCTCCGGATTTATCTCAAGATGAAGAATCCGACGAGGACAGCGATACCCACTACGAGGATTTTTCATCTGATAATGGTAAGTATTACAGATAAATAATTTTTTCCAGCAATTTGGCATTTTAAACTTCTGTTGTTGAATTTTTTTGTTCAGATTCCGATGATGACGAAGATAGGCAACTCAAACATTCGAATAAACGCGAAAGATTCTTCTGGCAGTACAACGTTCAAGCCAAAGGACCCAAAGGGCAACGATTAGTGATGAAAAGCAAAATGGAGGATCCTCATCGTCTACATGACATAACAGATCCTGTGTTTAGTCCTGATTGTTCTGTAAGAGGTATCAAACATAGCGGAAAGGCTCGAAAAGGTTAGTTTAACTGATAATTCTGACTATATAGTCCATTTAATATATAATTATGTTATTTTCAGGTGATGGTAACGATTTAACGCCCAATGCAAGAAAATTGTATGTTATTGGAAGGGAACTCGATAAACTTGGTAAAATAATTAATGATATGACACCGGTTAGTGAGTTGCCTTTTAATGTGAGGCCGACGTCTCGTAAAGAGAAAAATAAATTGGCATCGAGGGCTTGTAGACTAAAGAAGAAGGCACAACACGAAGCGAATAAAATCAAATTGAACGGTTTGGAATATGAACATAGTAAGTAGAATTTCGATTATTCAATGTGTGTAGTTAATTGAATTGTAAACATTTCTATTTACCTTTGGTTTACGATGACTATTTCTAATTTTTTTGAGAAAATCTTAATTTAAAATTATCCAAATTTATTTTTGTTTCAATAAAATGTTTCCACTTTACAGAACGTCTCATCAACAGCATTGTTCAAGCTAAACTTATTTTAACTGCGAAAATGTCAGAAAATACTCAAGAAAGACAAGAGGAACTCACCGCAACCGTAGAAAAACATCTAAAAAATATAGCTAGTAAGTACACGACTTTCTGTACGAACAAAAACCATGACTACTTCCCACTGCACTTACTTGTTTGTTTCAGAAGTCAAAATAGCCGGTCACACAACAGAATACGTCAACAAGGTATTGGATAAATTTAAAGGTAATGCACAACCAGTTACGTTTACTGAAGATTTATAGATTTTTAATGAATGAATCAAATTTGAATGCGCATTTTCTGTGGTAACTACTTTGTGGTATATACATTTAGATATATATATATATATATATATATTATATTATATTGGAATTGTTTCTATATAATGCAAGTTTTAAAACGTTTTTTAGTTGGTTTCATGAATGTTTTTAGTTGATGTTACTTAGGGCCGGTACTTACAGTATTTAAAATTTATATATAACAACTCTACAGGTCAGGAATATCCAAAGCTATTTTCCTATTTACACTTTTGCAATGATAGTTCACAATGTTGATTTTGTTGACTTCTTTTAACGCTGTAAGTACTATCGGCTAATTTTTATTAGAAAAACTGATTGTTTTTATTAATTTTGAGACATGCCTATTTTTATAAATTGTTAAAATGTATAAATTATTTTTAAAAACTTATATTAATATATGTTTAAGTACATCTAGTCTTTTATTTATTTTCTTTGAGTTTATTGAAACATGTTCGAATTGCTAAAATGACACCTTTTTGACATTTGACACTTGAAGTTTGATGGCCTTGTTGCTACTAGGCGTTTTGCTGCGAGGTACCGTTGACTCAACGTTACACCATTTCTCGCGACAGGTCGGTTAAAACTTTTGTCTGAGTATACTTCAACGGTATGCAAATTCATGAACCGTGGTGAGTAAGGTGTCTTTGGGAGCGGTTGACATTTATAATCAATATAAATATAAAAAAGTTAGTTATTTACAAATAAATCTTTTCTTACAACAGTTTTCGCGAGCGAAATCCATAGCATGAATAATCATTATTAGAACCGGTTAAAATTTCTTTAAAAGAAGACAGGAGTGTCTCCAAGTTCATTATTAGTGTTTGTATAAACGATTCTCCCGCTTCATATGCCGATAATTCATCCTACAAATAGAATTCAATTGAAAAATAGCTTTATTAAATATTTTGGAAGCTTACCTCGTTTAAATGATGATTAACGTTCAGGAATTGGTCGACCCAAGGATTTATTCTAGGTTTAATTGCTGAAGATCGTAATTGCTCTATGCCATAATCTATGATGTCTTTTAGATTTATTACAACTGACGAAAGTCCTGATAAACAACTTTCCAGTTTACCTTGAAACAGAAAATTATTTTGCAGCAACTCTTCTTTTATCCCCCGAAATATTTTACACAAGTCATACCCCACTACCAACGCACCCCCGTCCATGATAACCACTACAGACTGAACTGTTTGTTGGCTGAAGCCTGGAATAGTTGATTCAAGTGACTCATAGTTTTTATGACTGAAAGTTGCTAAATAATAAAGCCAAAAAGCTGAATAATGTGAAGGTAGAGGACATAGAGAATTAATAATGAGAGTTCCTTGAAAAATTAACCAAAATAAGGTTATTTTTAAAAATTTTCATTTTGTGAGAAACAAAAATGAAGGTAAAGTATCCCCTCGAATATACGCACGTTAGAAAAGGATAATGATAGTACCGTTTCCATTGAATCGGTAGTCAACCGGTAATTCGCGGCAAAACGCCTAATGTTACGTGGTGTGTCTGTAATTTCAATGTACGAATTTTAAAAACAAAAAATTGCAAGCTTGTATATAAACATACTGGCCCATTTTCTTTTATTAAACGATTTCGGTATAGGCAACCAAGAATACACAAAACCTTTATTAATCGATCTTGATATAGGCAACTTAACATACACATTCATCAGCTCCTCTTCCCAACGTAGCTCTACCGATGTTAGGTATAATCAGTTTCCTGATAAACGCATGTTTATAAATAAAATAAGGAAATGGTGAAAATTTTATTGCCAATTTCGTTTTAAATATGTTTAGTCTATCTTGCAACTAGATTACTAAATACAGCATTGTGGAATACAGAAAAACATTTTGATATGTTGGACAATATCACCTCCTACGGAGTTAACAGACAGAAACAATTTACAGAATAGGTATTAAAACAAAATTTGGACTAAAAGAAACTTCCACATACATTCGGACCCCTAGCTGATGTGTAAAACGGATCCAAAACAGTCGATCCGTCCAAGTAAGAAAGTGCTATTTTGTTGGTTTGTTTCAGTTTCATTGGATTCTCATTCAATTTCCAAGTTTCAGTTTCTTTTAGTGGTTGATCTTCTGTATTATTTCCTATAGATTTTGGTTTATTACGTTGTTTAAAGTACTTTACAGACATCGGAAACATAATATAATCCCTGTTAGAAGACAAATCATATCCATATACATCAGGAAATCCAACATTTGACTTTTCTTTTTTATTTTTCATCATAATTTCTAATATAGTAGTTTTCTTCGAAGAAATTTCGTTGTTAATTCGATTTAACGTCTTTGAGTGAGGTTGAGCGCAGTTTAAAACAACTCGATAATTCACATTCGGCTTTGAAAACTTCAATTTATTAAACAACGTGAAAACATCGCATATCATTACTGTATTATCCAAACTAGGCGGTTCTTGAATTGGTTTAACTTTTTTACTATTAATCAGCTTTATTGTGTTTGAAGATTCTGCTGACGGACATTTAGGAATTGACTGACATTTCGGAAGAGTACTCCATTTTTTTTCAACGTTTTCATAATAACATTCTTTATTAAAATGTTGCAGTTTCGCCATACTTTTTTGTTTTGCCCATGTCAAGTCATTTGTGGGTATACAGTGTTCTTTTATATCGTTAGTGTGTGCAGCTACCGCTAGATCGTACGCCAATCTACATCCAGTTGTCAGAAAGTTTGATTTGGTAGGTTTATTTGATACTTTTTCGGTTAGTGTTGTAAAGTCTCGTTTTTCAGGATTAGTTTTATTTGATTCAAAACTTATAGATTGTTTATAAACTTTTTTAAGACTGTTTTTTGATTGGGTCAACATTTTGTATTTCCATGTTTCATTACAATGTTTTTCTGGCTTTAATTCCGGTTTTTTTAAGTTAAATTTTGGTTTTATGTATGTATGTGAAAGATTTTTTAATCTTGTTTTACTCACAGGTGTTGAACAGCGTTTTATAGGATATTGAATTTTGGTGCTAGTTTTTTTCAATTCTTTTTGAGACTCTGTGATCAAAACGTTTGCTGGAGATATTGTGGAAAACGATCTTTTACTTTCATTATCTCC
>CAJUYG010000933.1:0-22040 GCA_910591675.1 Galerucella calmariensis | reverse complement strand
GAAGGGAGGAAGGAAGAAGGAAGGAAGGAAGGAGGAAGGAAGGAAGAAGGAAAGAAGAACTTACTATAGTGATGACTCAAAGGCAAAGGGAGTAGTAGGAAAAAACCGTATAGGTCGTAGGTGTGACTGAGAAGAAAAAGTGAATGACATAATTAAATTAGTGTTAGTTAATGTGGGAGGCATACGTCTTTGTAGTCCTTCTGTTTGGTTATTATTTAAAGGTATGGCTCTAATGGTAGTTTCTTACAATCTTTTTCCGACTCTTTCCACCGCCCTAATCTGTACTTTTTACCAATAATTTGGGTAATACAGCAATTTTCTTGGATCCTATAAAAGTTTCTCAAAAAAATATGAATTCCTACTTTACTTTACATTTGAACCTTCCGTCTCTACCTCTAGAACCTTGTTAAAAAAAACGACATATAAATGTTTGGACCCCGACTGCGTCTTAAAGGCCTAACAAATTTCGGCAGAATACCAATCGCGTTTCATCTTTCTACCGTGCCTATTGGAATGCGTGAAAGCACAGGTACAGTCACCTGCAAAATTGATTTCGATGTGTTTGCTTAAGATTTAATTAGAACAGACGACAAAGAAAGGTTAAAATGTTACCTGATTTTACCTGGAACGCATAAATAACTTTATTTTATTTTTTTTAATTTTAACAGTCATATTAAGGATACAGTTAGTGGAGTTATATGATTTTTTAAACGATTCATTTAATTATCTAGGTGAAATTTATGTTACTATAAAAGTTTCGAAGTATTGTTGGGATGTATAAAAAGATACATTCACAGGTAACAGCTTCTATAAAAAGACAAACATTGTTTCAAAGTTTTTTAATAAATTTGCTTAAACGTGGAGAAAATACACTGTATCTGTATCTGCATTTAGGCCACATGTGACCCATTGTACATCCTCCTGAGGAGTTGTCCTCCTAGGTCATCATCCATCCAATCATTCCCAGGAAGGTGGAAAGGTCACTAGGAGACGTCTCCTTTATATCGGCAGATGTAGGCCAAGACTCACCGAACACACACTCTCACGATAACTCCGACAACATAAGACATGCCTGACAGTTTCATCTTCCTGTTCACACATCCTGCATAGAGGTGTGTCCACTAGCCACATAGTATGGAGGTGTTTCCTTAATTGACAGTGGCTAGTCAGGAATCCTACTGTTAAACGTAGGTTTTCCAGGTCATCGCCAAATATTTCTTCGACGCCAGCTTCCCAGGGTCGCCCAAGGTGATCCTGGCAAGACTGCATCCTTTGATTCCATCCCATCTCTTAAGGGATTGAGCACGGGTGTAACGTTTGGCTGGTTCCGCAATTGTCGAAGTCGTTAGGCCGTAGGTGTCACTGGGTCCTAAAATGTTTAGTCCACCTTTACTCCTGTCGTGCACTTCAAACCACCTCAGGATAATATTGTTATCTGCCCAGGCGTTAGCTAAATCTTGGTGGCACTCTAGTACTAGCCCCGATAGTACTAGAGTGCCACTCGTCTTCTCACGTGTAAAGGTTATTTTTCGTTGATGAACGTTCAGGATTGATGCTGGAAGCATCTACTTTTGGCATGATGAGGCTTCACCCAATTTCAGGGTAATAGAGAGAGAGAGAGGCAACAACTCGAATTATTGGATAGGCATAGGAAGACCTCACAACTGGCTTGCAAGGGCGCCCGATTTTAATTCTCTGGATTAATATGTTTGGGGTTATTTAAAATCAAAAGTTTCTTCAACTGTAGTAAACATTAGAGAATAATTTTTTCGGAGAACTGAGGACGTGCAAAGAGCTGAGAAATGACCAAGCTAGAGGGTTAGAAGGTCGATCGCAAATCTTAGTTCAAGAGCAAAATTAGGTCAGTTTTATTATTTTTTTTTAAATAAAGTGAAAAAAAGTGAAGTTATGAACATTTTTTTATGTGAGTAATTGATACAATTTGGTTGGGATCCATAAATTAAGATTTTCCATTTCCCTGTATTTGACATAATCTGTGACATTTAAAAACTAGTAAAGTTTGGCAAGTTTATCTGAAGCTACGGGGAATCGGTAAGAGGCGAGGCATACATGTCATAAGCGTACAAAGGCGTACGGTACCTATTTTACCAAGTAAAATTGAAAATACAAAGGTCACTGACAATACCAACGCCACTGGATAAATCTATATCATTCAATTGACGAAGTGAGAGGGAAGAACACACGCACGCGCTTGCCAATAAGAAGTCAACTCTCGTTAAAAATCACCAATTCTGTAATTAGGAGGGTGTGGTAATTATGGTTTACGTACAACGCTGCAAGAGCTTGAAGAAGCCCGTAACAAATTTGGAAAAGTGCTAATCAATATTTATAAATTGAAAAAATAATATTAATAGAAAAAATCCAACCCAACTAGCAAAATGGAATTCTAAGAGGACTGAATTGTTGTATAACAGTCGAATAGCGTAGTTTTAAGGACTGTTTGTTTTTATTAAGCCTTTTGTTGCGATAATTTTGTTTTTTAAAGAAAATTGTTATATTAAATGATTCTTTAGTGACTTTCACAATATATGCTATAACGCATTATACGATCACTTCTTTTAAAGTGATATAATACCTTATAAGCAAGTTTATACAATATCAAAGATATCATTTTATAAGACTTTTATACCTATCGTATAAGAGTTCTATAATATACTATATAACTAACAGCTACATTATAAAATAGGTACTTAAGCTTGTCTTATTGAAGCTGTATAATGTTGTATAATAAATATTGTATAGCATTCAATTGCGTTGCATTATAAAACACTTTTTAGTTGTATAGTGCCTAAATATTCTTCGTTATAAAACAGTTATCGTATACCGTTTCATTTTACAATAAAAAATTGTTTAAGGCATTTCTTTGGGATAAAATTGTTGTATTATAAATCGCCATGTTTAAATAAGCAATTCTTGTACCGCTATCGCCGCCATTATGAGTGGGAAACATGAAACTGTATTGAAAAATGTGACTTTATCATTATTTAGAGAATTATATTGTGAAAATTGAATAGATGAGGCTTTTACTTGATGTAGATCCATAGTAAATTATGAAATCAAACAATTTTGTTTTGTTAAATCTACAATCTATTCATTCGTTTGAAAAAGCTACTGTGTTAGCGAAACGCGTCACAACTTTAAGGTTGAATTGAACAAAATAAAATTGTTTGATTCCATAATTATATTGTGAAAGAATATCCATATGAAGTGATAAACTATTGAAATCATAAGAAAATATATTTTAGGATTTTCTATTTTATTATTTTTTTAAGTATCTACTTGCAACTTAACCAGAATTGAAGCGCTTCGTTTTCTTGCCTACCTATAATCTATCAGTAAAATTTGCGGTGCATCAAAATTTGTGCTATTAAACCATTCAAATGGAATTATAATTTTTACTATCGATGTCCGCCCAAGCGGCTCAAGTCGTTTTGATAAGTCTCCATTTCTACAAATGAAATGTAGGATGCACGTTCAAATTGAAATATAATTTGGTACTGATATTCTACACTAAAAAATGAAATGCTTTTATAAACTGCTAGATGACAAAATGTTTCCATTGTACTCGAAATAACAGCCATTTTGTAAGAACTTCATAGTGCCGCATCAATCCCATTTTATAGATGTGACTACATGACAAACTATTAAATCATTTTATAGTAGCTGTATGAATGATTATAAAACAATCGATTAAGAGTTGGATAAATGTGTATTAAACAGTCATATAAGAGTTGTATAAACTTTTAATAGAACTGTTATACAATCAAACAGTTGTATAAAAATGGGCCCTTTTTAGTAGTATAAGGATCATTTAATTGTTTTGTAGACCGTTATAAGAATTTCAGTAACCTATAAGACATATCTTGTAGCTGTTTATACAAACCTTATGGAATTTAAATTGCTACTTGGGAAGAAAACAAGCACTTTAAAGAATTAACGTTTATATTGTTAACAATAAAAAGTCTCTTTTCTAACTATTATCATTACATATTTAGCACTTTAGCTTTTCCTTAGTTAAACGTGGCAATATCGAATATTTTCGATTGCATTCCTTTCACGTCTTCAGATAAATTTGCCAAAGTATAAAACTATGGATTTGTTTATATAATTATTTCACAGTGTATACGATTGTAAAAAAAGTGTATTAAAGATTATTTACAAATAAATAGCATATATATTTATTTATTTTTGTTTTTAAAACTAAAAAACATTGACTTGTGTCATTAATCGATATAAATGGGATATTTTCTGAAGCCCACCGAGGAATGCATTTTATATACTCCGGCTTCGAGACCAGAATTGCCATTTTATAGTAATTTAACAACTTGTTCCTTGATTAAAACTGATTAAAAGCTATTAAGCGATATCAGTATGTAAAACTTTAAGTAAATACCGATTAATTTATGGTCATTCTTGCCAATATATAATTAATCTTTTGCCGTTTTTTTTGTGTCTATGGAATATCCTTTAGAGATAATAAATGTCATGAAAATTTTATATATTACCTGTCAGATATTTTTTTTCTATTATAGTTAGCACAAATAGAAATGTACAATTTTTTCAATACACAGTGAGGGCATAAAGTCCCCTGTAACTTTTGAGCCAGTGGGTATATAGAAATGAAATTTGGAAAAGTCCGGGACCAGACAAATATCGAAGAAAATATAAATTTTTTGGAAAATCTTTTTATACCACGAATTTTACTCCAGCTTAAACTATAATTTGAAAATATTTTGAAATATACAGGGTGTTCCAATAAAGTGTGGCGTATCAAAGTTATATTTTTTCTCATGGAACACCCTATATTTTATTGCATTTTCTGATTGCCCCTGAAAAATTTAATACTCCTTCATAATGGCTCCCTATACCTAAATACAGAGGGTTCCGAGTTATGCTGACTTTTTAAAAAATGTAAACATTTCGAAAAAAATTAATAACTCTTTGATATAGCAAATTCTAGCAAACTTTCTCTTACATCTAAATACACATAGATTCAAAAGTTTTGCATCACCTTCTTCGGATGCGAAGGAATTTTTTTGCGCTAACAATTTTTTGCTGGTTTGTTTATCAATGTTTACCATTTCAATATGTTCCATATTTTTTGCAATATACAGATGCTTACAGTTTTTTTTGTAAGATAACATTTTTAGTGCGATCATTTTAACATTCAAGGCATTTGATTTTTACGATTTTAAGTGCAAACATGAATCGTCAAGTCATAAGTGAGATTGACCGTGCAAGAATAGTGGCTTTAGTTGAAGAAGGTCATTCTCAAAGGTTCGTGGCAAACAGAGTTGGCGTTTGGCAAAGTGATGTATCTCGTGTATGGAACCGGTATCTCCAGACCAATTCTCTTCGTGATAGATCTAGAAGCGGTAGAAGGCGTGTTTCTAATCAGCGGCAGAGCCGCTATATCCACTTAAATATCCGAAAAAACCCGACCATGGCAATACCAGCACTCCAAAGAGATATAAGACATGCGTTGGGAGTTCAAGTATCGATCTCGACATTACGAAGACGAATACTTGCGACAGATTTGAGGTGTCGCCGACCAATAAGAGTGCCCAGACTACAACCTGAGCACAGAGTTCGCCGACTACAGTGGGCTCAAGAACACGCGGCCTTGCCTGAAGAATTTTGGAATTCGGTGTTTTTTCCGACGAGACAAGGATTTGTTTGGTGCAAGATAGCCATCGAATACGTGTGTGGCGGGATCCAACGAGAGTTGCTCAGCTTGCCCATACTCGCCCCGTGCCGCCCTTCAGAGGAGGAAGTGCTATGTTTTGGGCTGGTATCATGTTAAATGATCGCACAGAATTAATTCATGTGGAGGGAACGATAACTCGTGATAGGTATCTCAGAGAGATTCTACATCCTCACGTGAGACTATGGCGCGCAGCTGTTGGCAATTCCTTCGTTTTTATAGACGATAACGCCCGACCTCATCGGAGCAGAGCTGTAAATGAGTATCTTGAAACTGAAGGGATCAATCGTTTGAACTGGCCTGCCCTATCTCCTGACATGAATCCCATAGAACATGCTTGGGACATGCTTGCCAGGGCAGTGGCAGCACGCAGAAATCCACCCAGGAGTGTACAAGAGCTTGTTCATGCGGCCCAAGAAGAATGGCGAAATATTCCTCAACAGAATATCAATAATTTGGTAAACAGCATGGGCAGGCGACATCAAGCTTGCATAAATTCTAGAGGTGGAAATACTCTTTATTAAAAGTTCTCATGCAGGTTCTCACTTAACCTTTTCTTTAAAAAGAATCAATTTGTATTTAATTTATTCAATTTCTAAGAATACTTTTTATGTTTAAAGCAAGTTTATTATTGGATAATACAAATTTTTGACAAATATAGACGTTTTTTTTATTGAAACTAATTATTTGATTAATCTCTGATCCATTTATAATGAACACATTTTTTTTTCCGGAGATTTAGGGTGATTCAAAGCTTTTGAATCTATGTGTAGTTGGACATTCGTTGAATGTATTCCACGATTGAGTACTAAATATCTCTTTACAGGGTGTTCATAATTTTCAGTTTCATTATTATATCATTCAATGTGCAGTATCAGGCTTATTTTAAATGGAACACCCTGTATTTTAATAATTCATGATATTCAAAAAAATGTCCTCTTTCGAATAGTATAAGGGTGTCCTATTAGGTATTATACTTTTCGTGCAATTTACAATTTTCTTAATTCTGCAATTCTCTCTAAATTTCAAACTAATGATCTTGGCATAGTTGTTGTAAGAAACTAAATAGATCACGTTTCAAGCCTCCAGAAAATACAGGGTTTTGCTATCCTATACCGAGTGGTTAAAAAGATATAGCCACTCTCACTCGTAATATAAAAAGATTTTCCAAAAAATTTATATCTTCTTCGATATTTGTCCGGTCCCGGACTTTTGCCGAACTCTGTATAACCCTATTGTGCATCTTTTAACAGATCAATGACAGCTATGAATGTCAAAGTGACAGCTGAGCGGGCGTTTGGAATATTTTTTCAAATGGAAATAGGGGTCGTGTAATACCTCATTTTAAAGGTCTTTTTATGCTCAATCCATCCCCCAAATTTAAAAACAAGAAGCTGGATAGTTTCGAAATACTATCTCCGTAAACAATGAGGGCAACCAATTAATTCTTGTCATATTAAATTTTGGCACCATTAAAAAAAATTCACTGTGCAATTTACAAAATTTCGTTTCGATCATTTATGCTGTACTTTGCATATCTGTCACTGAATTTTTACCCGAAGGTAATAAATATAATTTAAAGTTGTGGTAAAAGGAGATCCCTGGCGCTGGGCGAGTACACCGTATTTGGCAAGACGGGTCTGCCAGCGTCGAAGATGAGCACATGTTGAATCGTTCAGCATCCCACGCTATAATGCCTCGCAGTCAAAAGAAACTGCTAATATGGCGTATTAATTCGGGTGACGGCATAGACCTGTCAAAAAGGGGGTTTGGATATACTTAAAATGCAGCAAAAGTAGTGTTAAGTTTATATTGTTCTTAAAATATCATTTTTCCAAGATCCACTGGTGCTCAAAAGTCTCAGTGCTGATGGAATTTCAGCAGCTTCTATCCAGTAGATTCCGCTTCACATGAGAAGAAGCCGCGCGAAGTTTGCCAACTGTCTTGCGCAGAAACCAAAATCGGTTTTGTTTATTTACGTAAGTATTTTCATATACCAGTGCTTATTGTACATTTTTAATATTGTTATTTTGTGTTAATCACAAAATGTGGAAACCTCACGCTATTGATTTGAAGTCAAATGTCAATTTTAATAACGGCGTCTCCAAAACAAACATGAAATAAAAAATGACACTTATATGATCTTCCGTTTTATTTGGAGGAAGTGGCCTACGTTCATGCTATGTTACAGCTAATGCACTACAAGTTGCATAGATTCAGGAATTTTTTATAATTTTATGGACATAATTCACTTTAGTATTACTTTAGTCTGGTTTATTTTGCAAGTAAATAATTTTCTTAATTGCTTTATAAAAAGTGTTTCATCAGGGTGTTTCATAAATGTTTCCTATATCTATCGAACCTCATATCTTCCGAGTTACCCTGTATATTATTTTGAAATTTGGTACACGTGATAACCTAGAAACTCCATCAAAGGCATTTCCAAAAAGATAATGCAGGTCCGGCTTAACAAAAAATTTCAAAACTCGTCTTTCCCAAAAAGAGCAACCTGTATATAGATTTTTTTTAAATTGCTCTTTATATTTGAAAAGAGTATAAAAAATCGAATCTACTATTTCATTTTTATTTTTCCGCAGACAATTTTAATACCAAAAATTTACCGTCAAACTTATAATTTATGCACGTTTTGAGGGTTAACAATGGTATCGGAGAGGTTTTTTTTTATTTTTTAGCTTAAAATGAAATCTATTTAATGCATCTAGAGAAGCATCCTAGAAATTCAATTGAGTTTGTATGGGTAGAGGTATCTATATCTGTATGTTTTGTTCATAGATAAAATTAGTCCATTTCTTCTTTCCAGTATTTCTGCAACTTCTTGGTTCCAAGTTTTCTTAGGTCTTCCTCTCTCCCGTTTTGTATTTACTCGGGCTTCCCACACATCTCTGACTGGTCTGTTGCTCATTCTTGTTAAGTGTCCGAACCACTTAAGCTTTTGTTCATCTGATACTTCGAGTACTGGTTCTACTTCCAGTTCCTTTCTCACATCCTCGTTTCTTATCCGATCTCTTCGTGTTATACCCTTCACTCTCCGTAAATATTTCATTTCCATTGCTTGGATTCGACTTTTTGACTTCTATGACAGTATCCAGCTTTCACTTCCATAAGTAAGGATTGGCCGATAAACTGTTTTATATACTGTGATTTTGGTTTTTGCACTGATTTCCTTTTTTCCTATAAATGATCTTGATAATGAATGATACAGTTTTGATGCATTGGTGATCCTTTCATTTTTTCCATATCTTCATTTTCGTTTTTATTTATTTTTATACCAAGGTATTTAAATACGTCTACCTGCTCGATTTCTTCTTCTTGCATCCTTAAACGAGTTTATTTATCCTCAGATCCAGTGGTCATCACTTTTGTTTTCTGTATGTTTATTTCCAAGTTTTTCCTCTTCAGTTCTTCTTCCCATATTTTTAGATTTCTTTGCAAATCCTTTTCGCTGGGTGCACAAATCATTAGGTCATCTGCAAACGCACACTCATACAATGTTATTAGTTTTAACCTGTTGTATCCTATATGTATCTTTTTAGTGTACGTTTTTGTTGCCCTAATGATGTCATCCATCACAATAATAAACAATAGAGGACTCAGTACTCCACCTTGTCTAGGTCCGTCTTTGACTCTAAATATATCGGATTCAAGGTTATGTGTCCTGACGTAGCTCAAAATTTTGGTTGTACAGACTCCTTATTCGTGTGATTAGACTCTTTGGAACCGATCTTTGTTCTAGGCTACTCCATACTGTTTTTTGTGTTACACTATCGAAAGCTTTTTCAATGTCCAAGAAATCCATATAAATTTCTTTTGTTTGTGTTTTTTTCTATCATTTGTTTTATCGTGAAAATGTGGTATTGGGTACTGTGCCCTTTCCAAAATCCGCTTTGTGTACCATCCAGCTCTATTAAGGAACTTAATCTATTTTCCAATATGCTTTCATATAACTTGGAAACTACGCTCAATAATGTAATACCTCGATAATTAATACATTCTGTCGTGTCACTCTTTCCAATTATAAAGAGCAATTTAAAAAAATCTATATACAGGGTGTTGTTTTTAGGAGAGACGAGTTTTGAAATTTTTTGTTGAGCCGGACCTGCATTATCTTTTTGGAGATGCTTTCGATGGAGTTTCTAGGGAATGGTACGTGTATCACGTGTACCAAATTTCAAAATAATATACAGAGTAACTCGCAAGTTATGAGGTTCGAAAGAAATAGAATAAATTTATAAAACACCCTGTATCTCGGTTATAAAGAGCAGAAGAAACAGTAAATATAGGTTTTTGGAAGTGATTCCTATCTACAGTTAAAGTTGGGCCCTTTCCCAATGAAAAACCCTGTATTTTATTTAAAAAAAAATGTTTCTTTTAAGTTGTCGATTTGTGTGGTTCAAGAACTGGTCTAAAAGCGTGTGCAGTCTGTGGGGTGTAATCATTCGGTTTTAGATGAGATGTTAAGTTGTCGAGTTGTATAATATGATTGCAATTATTTTGGAGCGATTAATTAGGATTAATTACGTATCATGTGAATTTAAACTGATTTAACAATATGAAGGTGAAGCGTTTTAACGTCAACAGGGTTTATTATGTATTGCCAAACGAGCTTTATGACGGTTAAATTAAGGTTTTTATGCCACACACAGAAATAATGACGATTTATGTGTGTAGCGCCATCTAATATCTGTTTAAATAAACTTAGACAGCGACCCCCGTATTTTAGGAGCCATTCCACCGGCTGGAAATCTTGGAGACATCGAATTAAAATTCTTAGAAACACATACACATATACTGTTATTTATTATTACGTCAGAATATTATGAAATATTGAATTTTGATCTTATCTTATAATCGTGCTTTGCTCGAAGAAGATGATGAAGAGACCTTCGGTTTCGATACTTGTGCTAAGTTAGGACCTACAGGGAGGTCTCTGATTTTTAAAAATACACATACACATATACGTACAGTCTTTTATATCACTTTATTTCAATACATTCATTGGAATTTTATTAGTTACTAAGTACACGGTTAGGGACAGATAAAAAACGAGTATTTTAAGAATGTATCATTGACTTTATTTCTAATATTGTGATGAAAGTAATGAAAAAGCCAGGGCAATGTACGGGCTGAGGTTTCCGAGATAAATTGTAAAAAAAAAAAATTAAATTACGATTCACAACGAAAGCCTGCATCTTTGAATGTAATTTCGTTTTGAAACGGTCGTTAAGAAGCGACAAAACCAAATTTGATTTCTGCGCAAGACAGTTAGTTGGCAAATTCACGTGACTCCTTCTGACTGTGAAACGGAGTCTAACTCCTATACAGTCTATACTTGTCAGTTTTCTTTATCTATGATACTTGTCTTCAAAGCCATCATTATTAACTGAATAACAATTTTCTCCAGTTATCCCTATCTATATAAGAGATAAATATACAAAAAGGTTTCAATGATCTTTACCTGTATTTACCGAAGTACACACAGTGCACTATTTATTCAGTCAAACATCTTTTTTTTTTGTTCTCAATATTTACTCATTCACTTAAAGAAGTTCACTGCACTTGATGCTTAAATAGGACGGGTTATTATTTCGTAGTTGGGTCTACCTATAAAAACAGTTTCGTTAGGTTAGACAACCCACCATTTTTTGACAATTACATCGAAATATTCATGAATTAATTTTTCGGATATGTAATTTTTAATCCATCTAGAGTCAATTTTATTTGAATTTGTAACTAACTAGACAGCCCCATTGAAATTTTGATTCACTGTATCTGTAGAGTAGGGGGGGCGGTGAGTGTAGGCATCTTGTCCTTCCCAGGAAGGTGGACAGGTCACTAGGAGACATCTCCTTTATATCGGCAGGTGTAGGCGAAGAATCACCGAACACACACTCTCTTATTGACGATAACTCCGTACACTCGCACAAGACATACCTGACAGTTTCATCTTCCCGTTCACACATCCTGCATAGAGGTGTGTCCACTAGCTCCATAGTATGGAGGTGTTTCATTAGTTGACAGTGGCCAGTCAGAAATCCTACTGTTAAACGTACGCTTTTCCTGGTCATCGTCAAATATTTCTTCGACACCAGCTTCCCAGGGTCGCCCAGAGTGATCCTAGGAAGACTGCATCCTTTGATTCCATCCCATCTCTCAAGGGATTGAGCATGAGCGTAACTTTTGGCTAGTTCTTGGTGGCACTCTAGTACTAGCCCCGATATAACACTTTGTATGTTCAAGGCTAATAGAGCAGTGCAGATTGTTATGTTTTTGCCAGAAATTCCTTTTCTGGTTAGTTCTTTTGTGGCAATTGAGATACCAGCCATTTCTGTTTGAACCACGCTGGTATTGTTTCTCATTCCCCACTTAATTCTTAGGCTTAGTGCTCTAGAGTAAACTCCACATCCTGAGCCTTCTTTCATTTTTGAGCCATCTGTATATGTGCGTATTGCATTCGCATCATCTGACTCTGTGTGATTTACAACGATATATCTTTATTTTGCATAGATTTATTCGTTCCTCTATCTCTTTAAATTATATTTTTAATCATCCTGTAAAGCATATCGTTCCATATCTATTTCTACCAGTTGCCTTAGTCCAGATCAATTACAGAAAAGCAATTGATTCTCTGCGTGTAACTAGTTATAACGGTAAATAGACGGTAAAGCGGTAATAAACGTGTTGAGTTACTGACAAGTAACTTGGAACCCTGTCGCGATATCTACAATCAAACTGAATATCAACGAGATATCGACACAATCGATTGTAGACGTGTCTTGGGAGGCCGCGATCGTGTCAACAATTGTATAGCATACAAAAAATCATTGAGGATCTAATAAATATATGGAATAAAATTAATAGAATTTATTAGTTGTCTAATTATTGTTTATAACTAATTACTCAGCTAAACTTGTTTTATCGAGCAATCAACAAGTTGCAATAAGTGATTTAAAACATCTGGAAACGGACTATACTTTATATGGCTCACTTATACAAAAATAGCTGTTTATGCCTCAGTTACGAAATGCCTAATTTTGTCTAACGCGTGATATTTTTGCAGAATGAACGAAGTGGGTTTCGCAAAAACTCACAAGTTACACAAAATTTCATTTCGTAACGTATTGCATACAAGATTTTTTCTAATTTTGAAGAAAGTAGTGAAAAAATAAAATTTAATATAATTGATAAAAATTTGGAAAACATAAATTTAGTTTGTTGCTGTTACTTCATGTTAGTTGTCAGTTTGACATTTTGTAAAAAAGTCTAGACGGAAGGTTTTTAGCGAGATTGATATATTTTTAGTTTTATTTTAAAAAAATGAGTAATTCAAGTTCTGAAGAGCTACCAAGCGATATTAAAGAGGCAGCAGGTAATGCTCTATTATCAGTAATTCCCAAAAAGTCAAAGGCAGTTTATGATTTGGCATACGAAAAATTTGTTACGTGGTGTGATGAGAAAAAAATTAAACATGTTAATGAGAAAGTTTTACTTGCATATTTTGATGGTAAGAAAGATCTAAAAGTTTCCACATTATGGACACTTTACTCAATGTTAAGGTCTGAACTAAATCTGAAAAGGAATATTGATATTAAAAAATATACAAATTTGGTAGCATATATTAAAAAAGACAAGCGGACGGGTACAGTGCTAAAAAGTCAAAAGTTTTTATTAAAGAAGATTTTGCCAAATTTTTAGTGGAAGCTGATGACAAAGAATACTTAATGGCTAAGGTTGCAATGATAATTGGAATGGCAGGAGCATGCAGAAAAGCAGAATTAACATTTCTTCCAGTTGAAAATGTTATAGATAGGCGAAGGAAGCCATTTTCGTGTTGATATCCCACCTTCAAAAACAAAAGTTATATGGCAGCTTGCAATTACCACTGGAGACATTGAAAATACGAATATTGTTGAAATATTATGAAAATATATTAAGTTGCGTCCCCAGGTTCTTAAACACAACAGATTTTTTGTAAAATATGCGAATGGAAAATGTACTAGAAATCCTGTGGGAATTAACACATTTAGCAGTCTGCCAAAAGTTATTGCACAATTTCTTGGTCTTTCAAATCCTGTTCTATATACTGGCCATTGCTTCAGAAGAAGCTCTGCCACTTTCCTAGCAGACAGTGGCGCTGATATTTTAAAATTAAAGAGGCATGGAGGTTGGAAATCTACCTCTGTTGCGGAGGGATATGTTGAGAATTCCATGAATAATAAAAAACTTATAGCGCAAGAAATATTTGGTGAAACATCTAATGCAATGTGCGCCGCTTCCCAAATAACAGCAAGTTCGAGCAATGAAAAAAATATGTCGTCGGGAATTAATTTGAATAATTGCAATAATTGTGTTATCAATATTTATAATAATTAATTAATTTATAATTTATGTTTTCAACTTGTATTATAACAGTTTAATAAATAGAATAATTCTTTTTGTCACTAATTTTGAAATACATTTTTCGTCACCAATTGCAAAAAATTTTACTTTATGCAACTAGTTACAAAAAGTAAGACGTTTCATAATGTCAATCAGTTTTAAAAAGTGTCACTTTATTTGTCAAAATTAGAAAAAATTTATTTAAGCAAAAATTTGTTGAAAACAATGTACTGGAAGGTAAAATATTTAAAATTCAATCCGTCCAACTTTCTAATCTCATACAAAGTTATATAATGAGCCGAAAGGACATATTATTGAAAATAAAAACAAAAAAAATATATCTCGAGCTGTTCTCTAACGTCAACTGAAACATTTATGAATATTATTGATTGGTAGTGGTACTGACCTGCTGGATTGAAAATCGAATATTAACTTTTTGGTCGACGTCGTCAAGAGATTCGGTGCACGAAGAATTTTCCACGTAGGCGGACTAGGACTAAACACTTACTTATCTGTCTACTTTTTAATTATCAGAAAGCCCTATCGAGTTTTATATTTCTTAGAGTTCCGAACGTTGCCAAATACTAAATAAAATATTCAAATAAACTGTTACAAAACTACTTAACTATCTTCTGTATGTTCCTTGTGGTATATTATTCATTCTTTTTTTAATTTCTTGGGAAATTAAACCACAATATTTTTAAATTCTTTATTTCAGCGTTCCAATATAAGCGAAAAAAAACGCGCTATCCCAATAAAAACCGTTCCTGGAACGTGCACTTCACTGGATTCCATTTCTAGTAGACTATCATATCGTTGGATTGTCATAAAATGAAATATTTCATTTCACATTTTGCCACAGATATGATCTACTATGAATGGACCTTAATAAAAATTTGATAACAAAATTTTGCAGTCTTAAACTTCAAAATAATTTTTTGATTGTCTAGTTGTCAAATTTTTTCTGTTGTGTCAGTTAGGAATAAAAATTAATTTCTACTTATTTTTTCTTGACAACGGTAGCTGGAACGCTACCGAAACGTTGAAATTAAGAATTTAAAAATATTGTGGTTTAGTTTCCCAAGAAATTAAAAAAAGAACTACTTAACTAATTAGTATTAACTTTATAGCGCTATATCTCGAGGATGTAGTTTGTGTGACGAATTTTTTCTTCGACTTGAGGTTAAAAGCGAGACAATTTTTGAAAAAATGTCCTCTGTTCATTTTAGACCTAGGAAATCTAGTCTGATTTATGGTTGGCAACTGCATCAACTGGAATTATTCGTCCAAGACGTGATTATTCCGAAGAATTTCACATTTTTTTGCAGATTTCGTTGGTTATGAGCACTGTAGAACGTACTTGATTAGATAAATATTACTCTTTCAGCACGTTGGTAGCTATGGTTGGTAGTTTCAGTATAAAAACTGTAAAACATAACCTCCAAAGCTCTTCTTTTTCATTTCATTTGACATGGAACACCATACTATCGATGATTTTCATACCGACGCAACAAAAGTTGAAACAATTTCATAATTTATCTAACCATTAGTTAAATGATAATAATTGTGGAACAAGTTCTATTGTTTAGTAACTCGATTAAGGGCGAGTGGTACCAACAGTCGGCTAAACCTGGTTTATCTAACCATAGGGTTAAATTTAACAAAAGTTTAAACCGGTACGTATTGTACCAGTGGTGTTTTCGTGCAGTTTTGTTAATCAATCATTTTGAAAGGTTGGTACCAGTGAAAGCTAGACGAATGAACTACTGTGGAACTCCACGTTTTGCCAATGGAAAATATAAAAGAAGAATTTTTAATGCGATTCCAACCCCCAGTCTCAGTTTACATTCTCAGTTCCTGAAGTGTTTTTTATTTTTGCATATTATTTTATTTGACTAAAAATGGATAAAAATAAAAAAAGGTCAGAAAACTTCACGGCCAAAGAAGAACGACTCCTCTTGGATGGTTAGTTCGTCCCGAAAGTTTTGTGGGCGTCTCGGATATTCTTGTAAATTTACAAGTTCATTAAAATCTTCGTCATCACTAAAATTCAGTATATCGGGATATTCCATTATATTTGGTAAAAATAAAAAATTTACAAAATCCACTGACAGCTGAACAAAGTTTTTAGGTTAGAAAACTAGGGTTATTATTTTAACCACTCATTTTTGGGCGGTTAACAAACCCGTTGGCAAAACTCTGGTTACCCACTGATCCAGTCTGGTACAACACCCATTTTGCTTAAACCATTAGTTATGTTTTAAACCTTGTTGGTACAACTCGCCCTAAGGGTATTTAACCCTTGAATTTGATTAAAAATTCTCTTAAAATTACGTTTTTATTTTTTAAAGGAGCCGTCCCTTCGCCGGCACCACCTCAGCCTCCTGGGCTTATTGTGGATACTCCTAGTGATCTGACTACAGCCTGTTCAGCCAATCCGTTCCCTCTATTAGCTCATACAGGTTCTTTGCTGGTTGGTTGTAGAAGACTTCTGGAGTCATTTGGGGTCTACCATACAGTTTCTGCCTCCTGTGGACCAGCGTCTCACAGTTGCATAATATATGCAGAGCTGTTTCGGTATCCTTTTTGCATCTCCTGCATGTAAGATCTCCGTTATACAGCCTTATTTTATTGAGGTGCTTCTTTGTGGGAAAGTGTATCGTAAGTAGCCCCGTTATGGCGCGTAGTTTGTTCCTGCTCATTGAGAGCAGTTCTTTCGCTACTTTTCCCGATGTTTCTTTTATGAATTTCTTCCCATGTATTTGCCTCTAGGTCATGGTTAAAAGGGCATCTGGGGATGCCCATAGCAGGTTCGGGTCCGTTCATCAGAGTTGACGTTCCTGCTCTTGCGAGTTCGTCATCTTTTTCATTGCCAGCGATTCCTCTGTGACCTGGGACCCACTCCAGTGTTACACTGTTCCGAGTCGCCAGTCTTCTAAGCTCTTCGCCGCATTCCCATACCAGCCGAGATGTCACCCTAGAGCTCTGGAGTGCTTTAAGGGCAGCCTGTAGATCCTAATCTGCCTGTTGTTGTAGGCTCTCATGTTATTTGCCCTTGCACACGCAAGTATTGCATAGACTTCTGCGTATTTTCCAAGCGAGACGATTCCTTCATATTTGCTCGACTTGATGTATATTCCCGTTCCGGTGCCGAGCTTATTCTTTGATCCGTCTATGTACCAGATCAGTTCATTCGCTCTACTGAGTGGTGGTGCGTTCTCTTCCTCAAGATCCTTTCGATCTTTGATGACAATCTCGAAGCTCTTGCGAAAGATATATCTGGTGGTTATGTGGTCTGTTGGCATTTTGATGATGTCGTCATCCACATGCCTTATTTCTGTGTGTCCTCTCCCATGTGCCACGTCATGGTCTGATGCTTTTTCCAGTCGGGCTAGAGCTGCCCTTGCTTCGCACATTATGACACAATGTAGCGGAGGAAGGTCTAGAGTTGTCTCCAGCGCCGCTGTAGGAGTAGTCCTCATTGCCCCTGTAATGTCAATGCATGCAAGTCTTTGGACCTTGCTTAGTCTTAGCATTGCAGAGGATTGTCTGATCTTTGGCCTCCATACCACGTTAAAAAAGATAGAAAGGCGTTTCTAATCTATTTAACATCATCAGTACCTTACCTTACCAATTTTACTTATAGACGTAAAAGTAGATATTGTCAGGGTGAAAAAATGTTTCTCAGTGTATTTATTTGTTATTGAAATAAATGAAACTTCTGGTTCTTGGTCAATAAAACATAATAAATTCGTATATCGATTAGGATCGACTTGAATGAATCGAATCATTTATCATCTCGTTCCAAAATTGGAATTGATCAGTTTTACTTGTTAATTTATATTATTAAACAAATATTTACTTGGAGATAGTTAATTTTATCTTCGTGTCTTGTTATCCGATTGAGTTTTAGAGATCAGAATTTGGACCACCGGTAATATAAATAATAAATTGATAGAACGTCCGAAATTGACAAGTATTTTTTTGATATTTTTGTAGAGCAAAACTACCGTTGAATGAATTATGATTAATTGTCAAGAATTTCATCAAAAAACTGATATTAAATGGAGGTATGTATTAAGAAGAAGTTGTGTTATTTCAGTATGTATGTATGTGTGTATTTATTTTTTATATATATATATTTTTTTTCGGCTTTCCCTTCCAATATTACATTGGGGCTGATTCCGCAAAAGATCAGGCTCCCAGAAAGGTATTTCAGTCCCCCTCTTTGCTAGTTCATCTGCTATTTTATTTCCTTCTATTCCAGTGTGTTCTGGAATCCATAGTAAGGTGACTATTGTTCTCGCCTAGTTCATTGAGTTTGTCTAGGCATTCCCACACCATTTTGGAACTGATTACACAAGAGCTCAGTGCTTTAATGGGTGCTTGACTATCCGACATTATGATAATCCTTTGTCTTCTGTACCCTTTAACAATATTGAACTGGGCGCACTTTCTTATGGTGTGGATTTCCGCTTGAAATATACTTGGGGTTTTTCACAAGCTCTCAGAGTGTTTGGTTCCTGGCCCACCGTGTGATGTAATTTACAAAAAATTCATTTTTATAAAACTTTATAGTCCTATATTGATTACATTTCAATTAAATTTTTTTTGAAAATAATATCTACGTCAAATAAAAAGTTATTGGAAATTTATAATTATTGGAAAAAATACATTTTATTTGATTGCCCATTCAGTGACAATGTATAAAAGCGATCATTGGCCTTTTGGTAATCTATACGGCAGGTTGTTCAATAGCCGAGTATCTAAATATCCAATAGCCGAAGAATGCATTAGGGACATTAATACAACGTTGTCAAATCATGGCTAGGCCAGTGGTTGACAAATAGAGATTTTTTTTATTTTAAATTATAATTAATTTTAATGGTTTTGCAGTGGATAAATTGTTGGTTTTCACTACCCTTGTTTTGATGATTTATAAAAATCTTCTGGTTATTGTCTTGTGAAATTCACCAGTCTTTTGAAAGTAGGTACTCTCCTGAAATTTCAGTTCAATACTCCTTGTTTTGTGACATATACAAGACGGTTTAAAGAATGATTTTATAAAAAAACCCATTTTACAAATTTTTTTTCATTTGTCTTGTCACAAACAATTTTTTTGGTTGTCTATTTTGAGCAAAGGGGTATAGAAATTTGAAATTTTCGTTGTTATGTCCCTTAATGCTTCGAAATATTGATTAAATATCCAATTATACAGGGTGGGGAACTATGAACGAACTATTCTCCGGCGTCTTAACGGCAAATATAATTAGAAAAAATAAGACGTAGAATTATGTAAATCACTTAGAACTATAATTTAAAAATATTTTGGAATATACAGGGTGCTCCAAAAAAGCGTGCCGTATCAAAGTTAGGTTCCTTTAAATGGAACACCCTGTATTTTATCACATTTTTGAATTGAACTATTAAAAATAATGTAAGTTCATTAACATTTTCCTGTACCTATCTAGTTCAGTTTCC
This sequence comes from Galerucella calmariensis, assembly GCA_910591675.1. Taxonomy (NCBI): domain Eukaryota; kingdom Metazoa; phylum Arthropoda; class Insecta; order Coleoptera; family Chrysomelidae; genus Galerucella; species Galerucella calmariensis. Next base: position 2,437 of record CAJUYG010000933.1, on the reverse strand, counting down.
AGGATAAATCGATTTTACATAATTTGTAGACCCTCCGAAAAAATACAATAACTTCAAAATAAAAACGAATAACCACATTTGCTTCACACCATCTCACTAGAAGCTTTTAACATTCCGTACCCAATATTTACTGGTATGCTATCATATACAGGGTGTTTTTAATATGACAGAACCATTTAATACATAAATTTCTGGCTCAATTTAAATGGAACACCCTGTATCTGTTGGGTCTGTTAAACGTGGGAATTTATTACCTTTCAGTTGGTTTTAGGGTTGTCTATATCTAACTCTGATAGTTCTCGAGAAATTTTAAATTTGTTTTTTAATATTCAATTATTTGCTGACATCTAGTTACCTATGACATGATACGCCGATGCAAAGTTTTTATTTTTTCTAATTAAATATGCCGTTAAGACGCCAGAGAATAGTTCGTTCATAGTGCCCCACCCTGTATATAAAAAATTTCCATCGATTGTAGGCGCTATATGTTTCTGAATTTGTTTTTTTTTTGGGTGTTTTCAGTGATTTTACGATTTATGAAATGAAAACCTTATAGGTTCTGTGAATTTTTTTAACAGTAAATTGGTAATTTGAAAGTAATTTGGAATTCCTGTTCAATATTCTTAGTTTTGTGATATTTACAAGATTTTTTTATGCTCATAGTCCGTTTTTCGAGAATTTTTGCCTAAAATTTTTTTTTTCTAAATAAAAAATTATCATGCCTACCTTCTCTCTGCGATTCAAACTACAAGAACCTTCCCCTCGTGACTAACTAAGTTGTTATCTTTGTTTCAAGCAACCCTGTCTACCAACTTAATGAAATTACTGCTCCTTATCAATATTTCCTCGCCATTGACGTAGTTTCACCCTAAATTACGTTTTTTTTAAAGAACCTCATTTCCATGAAACTGCTAGTGTTATTTCAAGCTTCCCATCCACTTTTAACTCATTTATAACAATCTGAACCACAGAAAAATCAACTTCTCCTTGATATATTAACATTATTAATAATAATAATAATAATCAAGAAATTTTCTTTGTTACTTTCAACCCGATATTCCGGCACTCCCTTCTCTGCGCTACTGTTCTGTGCAACATTAAACTGCCTCTGTTACTATTAATTTATGTTATCAGTGGAAACATCAAGAGCTAGCTCGAAAATAAAGTAAAGCAATTTAGTTAACAAGCTGGCAAAATCTACCTTTGTGTAGTGTCGCCGCATAATTTGGCTCCTTCTCTTATTCTTCTCCTTTACCATGTTGGTTGTTACGAGACGAGAAGGGTAGCTTTTAAATATAATTAATAGCCACTTAACTTCGGACTTTGTTCCGGCGCCTTATAGCATTTTTAAATGTACAAGATTCACTCGAAAAGTCTTTTGGTTTAAGACTATTGTTACAAATGATGATTGGCGACACGAAATTCGCAAAATCTTGAAAGTATTTCAACATTTTGCGGTGCCGCATTTTTCTTAAAACAGGAAGGAGGAAGAAGAATGCAGATTTTGTGGCATGGAAGAGGAAACGTCCATCCACATACTTTCCAACTGCACAGCACTTCAGAATTCTAGAGCAAAGCACCTGGGAGATTACTGGATAGAAGAGGAACATTTACCTCAGTTGAAGCCTGTAGACATCCTAAAATTCCTCCGGGAGATAGGACTAAAGGAGCTACTAGTTTCTGAGACTCTCCTCTGGAACTCAGGGAAGTAAGGGGGCACAATAGATCTTTTAGGCTTCAGTGAATGTAACCCCAAAATACAAACATGCGTACCTGCACATTGAAAATATAATTATTGCTGTTTGAATAAAAAGTTGATTGGATATAATATTCTTTTAATAAGCGACACTGTATTTAAAATAACTTATAACTAACAAAATGAGTGATTACTCATTGAAATTCATTAGTGCTTACACCCTGCGTGTTCAACAAATTTAAAATAAAAAATCATAATTAAGGGTTTCCCAGAACAAAATTCTCATTTCAATTATTTTTTACGATTCACGATAAGTGCATTGGAAGGCGCCATGGCTCTTGACACTGGTAAGTTGTTAAAATCACTGTTTCACGCCTTATCTCTCCGTCATCACTACCGATAAATCGTTTTGCCTTTTCCAAAGAAGAATTTTATGTTTTCTATTTGAAACTGTTAAGGGATACTTAATGACTCCTGTTTCGGAAGCCTATTTCTTAGTAGGTAGTAGCTTTGATTTTGAAATTTTTTCAGCTTCGTTTTGATGCATCGATTGTAATCGAATATGCTTGTCTACTAGTTTAAATTACGAGCTACCGGCTGGACATATATACAACCAATAAAATTAATAATATTTTACTCATTTTTAAGCTATAAATAATTTTAAAACGGCTGGTAATAAAAATATGTTTCTAGAATGTGATAATAATTTTAAAAACACCGTTTTTTTTCTCTTTTATCCTC
>CAJUYG010000932.1:114867-155841 GCA_910591675.1 Galerucella calmariensis | reverse complement strand
TAAAAAAAGAATGAATAATATACCACAAGGAACATACAGAAGATATATTACTGTAATACGTTTTGTCGATCCACTTGTCGTGACTTGCCCAGCATTTACTACTGAAAATAATAATCAAAAGACGTCGAAGCCATTCGCAAGAAGACTTTGGAAATCACCTACCTTCAAACGCGCGAAGAGGAGCAGACATGAACACTGAATGACCGTTTACTGTCCAGTGTTACCACGTTTATATATCAGGTTATTTAAATTTATGACCACGGTACTGAAGGGACAATAGCCTGTATTGAAAAAAACGGCGGATGTAATTTGGGCGCCAAAAGTTTAATGCACTTTTTACATCATGTAAAATAGGCGCCAAGACCGAAGGGTCGTTTTAATCCTATAAGTATTTTGGACGCTCCCTCTTATCTTCAAACTAAAAAAAAAAACAAGAAAACCCAGGCCCAAACTCGGTTGATCAAAGTGTAACTATGTATACAAATATCAGAAAATAAGAAATAGAAAACAAAAAAAAAACAAGAAAACCCAGGCCCAAACCCCGTTGATTAAAGTGTAACTATGTATAAAAATATCAGAAAATAAGAAATAGAAAACTATTGGGTTTTTCCAAATATTGGTGGTTAAATTATTAAGATAAGAGTTATTTTATGACTCGACCTACCTGCACTTCTTAGCGCCGAAAATACAAGTTTGATTATCTACCCTCCTTGGTCAGACAGGTAAAGAAGGATGGTTAGCGCCCAAATTACTCATGCCGGAAAAAGAATACTACTTCATTACTGTTTATTTCGGAAATACTGTATTATGCTGAATTTTCTAAAATTTCCTTAAAGATAGAAGGAAGCGATATTTTGGTTTATATCAATTTCCAATGATAATAAAATCTAGATAAATAATTAAATAATACTAAATTCAATACCGTTTTCTTAGGTTCTAAATTTCTGCCCGAAAGACATGAAAGCTGACATCTGCGTTCATTTAAACCGGAAGGTATTCAACGAACATCCGGCTTTTCGGTTAGCATCAGACGGCTGCCTAAGGGCCCTTGCGATGCACTTCACGATGTCTCATTCTGCACCCGGAGATCTTCTTTATCATACAGGAGAGTCAATAGATTCCTTATGTTTCATAGTCACTGGATCGCTGGAAGTTATACAGGACGATGAAGTTGTTGCCATTTTGGGTGAGTAAAAATTTCTAAAATCTATTACAGCCCAACATAACTGAATAAGATGATAACTAACATTTTCCATCACTATTATGTTGTTAAACTCATTATATCATATTGCACGCAATTTATGTCAAATATGATGGAACCTAACCTAAACGCGTTGAAATATTGCTTGGTTTTTACTATATTTGGTTTAAATCACGAGGGAATCGAGACGAGAGATCGATTTTATCTCGTCTGACGAGAGATGGAGAGCTAGTCTCGTCTCGCGGCAACACAACATAATTATGTTTATGTTTATGTTATCCTCTGCGTTCTACCGGAGTAAAAATATTTTCAAATTGCTACACAAAGTATTTCTATTCACCTTTTATTTTGTCTTGCGTCTCGCCGCTTTTTCCTCCCAGTTCATATTTTTTTCAACCAAGCCATGTTATATTTCATTAAAGCACATATTAATGTTGGAAATATGGTTCAACTGAAACAATTTTGGAAAATATTTTTTTGTTCTAATCTTAAGTTCAATGTCTTTAATGTATCACCTCATAATCCCCTTTTAAACTACTTTAAATATTGGTGTTGTTTCTACCACGAATTTCCTAAGCAGAGATATTTTCCGAAGAACAATGTTGTATAGAAACGCAAAAAAGATTAGCAAAACAAGCAGCTTAGTATATCCAGGTCTGAATGAGAACACGTCACGTAAAATAGATCGGTACAGTCCATTAAACAAGTAGGTATACTTGACTGCACTGTGACATTAGGTGATTTATTGAATATAAAATGAAATTCAAGTCCCGAAGGTGAAAAAAAAAGGTTTTAAGTGCATGGAGTCGAGATATTTTGACAAATGTAATTCATTTTATGCGAGAACGTTCAGAAACGTGTCGCTATTGCCGCTGGTGTCACTGAGCATACTAATACAAACATTTTTAAAAAGAGATAGTGCAAAAAGAAGAATTATATATGCCCCGAATAAAAGGAACAAAATAGCAAAAAAAGACTTGGATAATTAATATACAGGAGATTACGGTCTGTACAGGTTGTTAATAATTGTCCATATAGTAACTCTAGAAACACTAGCATAAAATGTAAACTTTTCAATCGGCTCAATTTTGATTATTTCCTTAAAATGAATGAAAAACATTCAATGATTTATATCTTTAGATACTCATATGCCCAATTTCACCAACCATTTCCTAAAGTTAGGTAATACCTAAATCAGATTTTGGAATGACAAAATAGAATTTATCTAATTCCGCTATCAAATGTGACACTTTAAGTCACTTCTTGACGTTAAGTAACGTCACATTTTTCATAACCTTCATATATCAGTTATGAAAAGTAGTTATGTAAAAACTTTACGTAACTGTTTCAGTTTCAACATAGAGATACCACATGAGTTTCAAAGAATAATTTACTAATTAGCTAGGTACTGTCAAAACTGACAATTATTTTATTATTTAAACTGACAATTAACCCATTATTTTAATTCAATAGTATTTTGAGATTTATAAACATTGAAAACATTATTCAGGACACAGTTATTTAAAGTAAGTCAATTTTCTGGGTGAATACTTCATAGTAACAATACTTCTAACTCCATTTGATTCCACTTTAATATTATCAGTAGTAATACCCCTAGGGTCTTGATAATACCGAGATAATTTTGTCATAGAGAATGCTGGAAGCGTGTTGCTTGACAATAGCCCAAGGCCGCAGGCCGAGGGCTATTATCTTTGAGCAACACGCTTGAAGGATTCTCTACGACAAAATTTTGAGTATTTATCAAGACCCGAGGAGTATTCGATAAGATAATTTTTTACTTTATAGATATCGAAAAATTGATTGTCAATCTGACGCTTAGGTAATACTTTTCAATATACAAACTTTATTAGTTTTAATCAAATATTATTCATTTTTCTACTACCGTGCGCTTTAACCCACTTTCCCGCACGCATTTTAGCTTTGAAAGTGTCACTTTCCCGCACTAGTGCGGGAAAGTAAAATTATGCAAATTTTGACCTTATTAGATAGTTTTTTACTTCGGAAGTTATAACTATTCTTACACCAGGTGAATAAATAGTCTATCAAATAAAATCAACATGTTTTTCCAGCTTTTTGTTGCATTTTTAATTTTCTGAAAATATAAAATAATGAAAATATTTTGATATAACCTTGTAAATTCTTTAGAGAAGTGTCACAAAACAACTATCAAACCACCCGGGTTTGATATAAGAAAAATATATCAAATGAAATTCTTTCATCTACAAATGACTTAAAAAAATTGTTGCCGTCACCCTCATCTTTATGTGACCTGCAAACGATGCCATCCTCATCAACGTCATTCACTCACCAGTTAACACCAAATAACTCCACTGGACCGGCAATTTTGAGTAATTCACAAAATGCAACAAAGTTGTGTTTCTAATATTAATATTTATAATAATAATTGATAATAATAATAGTTTTTGGTCTAAATTTTTTATATGCATGTTAAAATGAAATAAATTTTGAAAAATGGGTTGATATACTTTTTTGTATATACGGTCGTAGAAAAAATAATGTTCCTAACTCATGCGTAAAGTGTCTTTCCCGCCCTTGACCGCTTGCCCGAACTCCGCTTCGCGTCGTTCGGGTCAACTGCAGTCGCGTGCGGGAAAGTATCACTTTCCGCACTAGTTAGGAAAATAACTATTTGATTTAAAACTACAGTTGTGAAAAGTACAATTGGTAAATTAATTGAATGGTTAGATGCAATACCAAATATTCGCGACATTTTTAATCCAGTTGTCAGTTTGACGTTTAATTAATGTTTAATAAAAAGTAAACACCAAACTGAAAACACCACATGTAGGGTATTATCGCTGTAATACAGCGGTGATTGGATGAAATTTGACACATGACTTGAAATTAAGTACTTTGATTGCCCACTAAGCAAAGTAATATTTATACAATATTTCAGTAACCTTTCATCGTAATGTGTAATGTTACATCAGAGTTTTCTACTACCTTACTGCAAAGGTTCAGCAACTACTGAAACGGACGTTCAGCAATATTACAAACGGAATGTGCCATTATTATTTATTCCAGCAAGGTTACTGCAACATTGCATATAATGTACAAGAAAAATGTAAATGCGATATTAAAAATGTCGTTTTGTGACAATGTTGCAGCAATTACTGAAATTGATTGATACATGTAATGTTTCATAATTAGTAATTGCAGGAAGGTCTCTGTCATGAGAAGTTGTTAAGTTTACATGTCCTTGAAAGCCTTGGAGGTCAAAAAGACAAAATGTTCAATTTAATAATTTTATTCATATAAAATATAACAAAAGAAAACAAATGAGTACTCAGCACATTAAAATGTAAAAAAATGAAAATTCTTTTTGTTCTTATCCTGAAACAAACCTGAAACAAAATAATCATTGAATGTTCAGAGCTTAAAGATTGATAACTTGACCTACTACCTACTCTACCAAACCTCTCAAAAATATCTATAAAGCAACCTCAACAAACCATTGAAAAAAGTTTCATACATGGTAATAAAAATCACTGCTTCCCTCTGTCAAAACGGGTTTTGGCAAACTGCAACCGAGTCATCACATTCCTTTCAAATGCATCATCCTTGATGCATGGAAAGGAATGTCTTACTGCATCTGAAACAAAAAAATATTGTAAATACCTACAATATTTAACTTAAACATGATAGTGCTATTTCTCATTAACGCCACCAATGTACAACCTGGAAGTAAAATTGAAATGAAAAAGTATTCCCCAGCATTCACAAATGTAAAAGTATTCTCCAACAGACTCCAACCTTTCAAATTGAAAAGAACTGTAGTTTACTACTTACAAGTACATACTCACCAGTTGTTGTTTGTTGTTTTCATCTTCTAATTTGAATATAATCTTATGAACATAAATTGATTACGACAATTTCGTTCCTACCTATCTATATAATAATATGTAGGTACCGAAATGACACTACTATTTTCCTACTAAACACAGAAAGATAATACATATATACCAAGCCATCCTAACCTAAAATAATAAATTATGTAATTGCTAAAATTGCTTTACCTTGAATGCAGATGCATTTTCCATTGTTCTGCCACCAAAACAAAATTTCAGAGCAATAATAGTTCAAAATAAACAAGAGTACCTAAGTAAAACAAATCACAATACACAACTAAATTGCAGAATGAGGCGTACTGCGTACTTCTCGATCACGAAACTCGAAGTAATATTATTTCAAGTTTATTTATATTTACTATTTAAAATTGTCATGGCGTATTATTTCATATATTTCTGCGATGATGCAATCGAAAACTAAAAATGTATTGTGTTTTCTATGCACTGTCAATATAGTTTTTAGCTAACTTATGTATTGTTGTAAATATAATGTAACTTCAAACTCAGTGCAACGTTCCTATTTAAATTTGATAGATAGTTCCAAATGTAACCTGCAGTCACATTGTTCGTAGATAGTTTTTGTATTGTTGCATTTATAATTAACTTTCAAGGCTGATGTAACATTGCAGCTGAAACTCAATCAAAAGCTCGCTATATAACTTACGTACAACTTGTCAGTAGCTTTTTCTGCCATGTTAGAAACTTAAATATAGCATTGAGCTGTATGAAATATTACATTATCATGTTACGAAAGTAAGCTATACATAATATTGTGGTAATATTTTGTAACATTACATGCTTAGTGGGTGGTTACTATATTCAGTAAAAAATTATCATTGTAATTGAAGATTTTATTAAATATTATGGAAGCGCGGAATTAGATAAAACGTTGTACATAAACACGTTATGAAGAGAGCGACATTGTTCAACACGCGTAATTTGCAGAACTCGCTAGCGCTCGTTTTGGCAAATATTACGCTTGTTGAACAATATCGCTCTTTTCATAACTAATTACGTAAATATCTATTACGTTTCACCATGCGCTAAGAAACGCCTAAACATGATAGAAAATACCCAATATTGTCACTCTCAAGTAATTCTTAGCGCGTGGTAAAACGAAAATTTCACTTAGCAATTCCAAAATCTGATTTAGGTATTACCTAACTTTAGGAAATGGTTGGTGAAATTGAGCATTAGTTCGTTAACAAAGGGAGTGAGGCACAAATTTTATACAGTGTGGAAACCACTTATGGAATAAAATTGTTTGTCATTATTTTAGAAAATTATAAAAAATGCCGAGACACATCAACGTTTGAATTGAGTTGTGCGTTATGTAAACATAAATGTAAATGTACAGGTTGATTCACGCAAGTATTCCATAGTCTGTGTTTTTTTTAATGAAACACCCTGTATATTTGCATATTTTTGAAATCCTCTTAATGAACCGATTCCAACAAACTAAATAATGTATGGTCAATTATGAATTATACAGGGTGAAATTTTTATTTTACAGTTATTAAACACATACATAAAATATCTGATGTATTTGATTTTAATACATCAAAATAAATGCTCAAAATGTTCTCCACCTAGTTGTTGGCAATAGCACAGTCTCCTATAGAACTCCTCCTTAACTTTGTTTAAAGTTTGAGGTGAAATATTCCGTATTTCTGTAGTTATCCTGTCTTTGAGGTCTACAATGCTAGTTGGTTGTGTTGCATATACTTTGTCCTTGAGATAACCCCACAGAAAAAAATCTAACGGAGTAAGGTCTGGCGATCTAGCTGGCCACTCAATAGTACCTCTTCGACCAATCCATTTATTGGGGAGGATTTCATCTAAATAAGTTCTTACCATTAAAGCATAATGGGGTGTTGCACCGTCTTGCTGGAACCAAACATTTTCATTCGGTAAGCTAGGATCTATTGCGTTGGGATATAAGTTTGCCAACGAAGGAATAACTTCATTTCTAAGCATATTTGAATATTTTTCAGCTGTAAAATTTCCATCTATAAATATAGGACCAATAATATGGTCGCCTATGATACCGGCCCAAACGTTCACCTTTTGAGGGTACTGAGTATGTGTCTTACGCATCCAATTAGGATTCTCTGCTGACCAATATCTACAGTTCTGTCGGTTCACCTCTCCATTCAATGTGAATGTTGATTCGTCAGAAAAAAGAATGGTAACAAGAGCTATCTCATTTCTGTTCAGCTTATTCATCAATCTTTCTCAGAAATCCATTCTACGATCTGGATCGTCTTCTATTAACTCCTACACAAAAGTTAATTTGTAGGGATGAAGTTTTTCTTTATGAAGACATCTTAGAATAGTTGTATGACTATCATTATTTTCACGGGCAATTTGACGTGTACTTGAAGTTGGATTGTCTTCGACACTTAACAAAATATCCACTTTCACATCATCTTCAACGAAGTGTGGTTTTCTTTTCAATAGTTTGACATGTCCAAGTTTTCTGAATTGTGCATGAATTTTAGACACAGTACTTTGTGAAATATTAGGCAATTGGGGATACCTGTGATTAAATAAGTTTGCCACTTCAACTTGACTTCTGCAGTTATCTCCGTACACGATCATCATTAAATATTTCATTGTTATGTCGAAAAGGAAAGAGTGTTTGACAAAGATCTCAGTTTTTCAGTATAAACTGTCAACACATCAACAACTGACAGAATAGAAAACAATTCACATTATTTACCGATTTGAAACAATCCACATTATTTAACGATTTTGTCTAATTATTGGTGTTTTTAGGCAATTTTTAGGTATTTATGATAAAATTCATGGGCGTAGCAGGTTTTGTTCAATATACAAATACGTCTAATAATTTTTAATAAATCCATATTTAGCTAATTTAAAAAAGTACCAATATTTCAAGAGTAATAAATTATTAATTTTAAAATTTCACCCTGTACAATTCATAATTGACCATACATTATTCAGTTTGTTGGAATCGGTTCATCAAGAGGATTTCAAAAATATGCAAATATACAAGGTGTTTCATTAAAAAAAACACCGACTATGGCATACTTGCGTGAATCACCCTGTAAATTTACATTTATGTTTACATAACGCACAACTCAATTCAAAAGTTGACGTGTCTCGGCATTTTTTATAATTTTCTAAAATAATGACAAAGAATTTTATTCCATTAGTGGTTTCCACACTGTATGAAGAACCATAATCATTTGAAAATGTCAAGATAATAGTATTATACTATGATAACGCCTTGCAAAGAGTGGACCGTTCACTAAGAACAAACATCCATGCCTTAACAGACAATGAATGACACTAAGTTAAACGCATAATTAAGTTAAAAGCATAATTCTGGACAAGAGATAACGCTGAAATCAAATTATTAGATACATTTACATCTGGACTAGAGATAACGCTGAAATCAAATTATTAGATACATTTACATCCATTTTTTAATTATTCTTTTTTAATGCAACCGGCAAAGATAACGTTTCACCCTCTATAATAAATTTTGGTTCAATATACTGGGATACCCAGTATATTGAACGCTTTTTCTACCTCTAATAAAATTTGATGGGTGGAAATAAAGTAAGTATTAACAGTACTAATAATTTATGATTGTTGGATTTTATTGCAAATGACGCCTCGTTTGAAAGATTATCAAATTATCTGATTAGCCAAATCAATAGTGTTCTATGTATCGTTAATTTTAGTGAAAAAATAAAATACATAATAATATTATGGTATCGCATTTGATGGATATTGATTCGAAAGTTCGCCTATTCAACTGTCAAATGAATTGAAGTTTCCTAAATTCTCCAACTCTGTTTATCTCGCAACTTTTCTACCTCAATACTGATTGCAGTTTATCACGGAATAAGTGAAAAGTATAATGGCTTGCAACTTTCTACATAAATAGCGTAATCAGATCAAGCGCATTTTCATCTTTGGAAAAACAAGAAAAATGAGTGTTTTAAACTTTCGAGCATATCTTCAAAAAACTAAACGTGTAACTTGAGTAATATCCGGAAAATTCAATTTCTCTCAAAAGAAAAATGATTCTATCAATCTTATTTACACTACATAAGATTCGTAATAGGATTTTCACTCTCTTACCAAAACATCATATAATTTGTGATGATTGACAATGTTTTTTTCTACATCTTGAAACAATATATGAAAGATAAAAATACAAAAACACTAACTTTAATTGCTGCCGACAACGCCATCGTTTATTAGACTACAGTCAAATTTTGAGCAAGTTGCGTCATTTAAATTGTGTTTTTGAAAGCAGATAATATACTGAATTTTGACAAAAATAGTTCCTGTAGTGTTTTGCATCAAACCTCTAGCCGATCAGCCATTTCTCGAGACCTGAATACAGGAAATAGTCGTAGGAAGTTGAACTCTGAGAATATAGGGGTAGCAGTTCGTAACCCAACTTGCCTGTGCACCCGTGCTTCAATATTAAATCTGTCCATAACCTCTGAATAATATTCGTTGGTGATCGTTTTACCCTTCCTAAGTTGATCGATGTGACCCAGCGAGCCTGCCAAAAACTGTGGGCATGATTTTGTTAGCCCACAGACCCACCTTTGGTGTACAGGGTTATTCATTATAAATTACCCACCCCCTATCATCGTTATTATTACTTTAAGAATAAAAAGTCTTGTATAGAAGTTGCTGGGTTACAGCTGAATTTTCTTAGTATTCTATCAAAAGTTCAGTAGCGTGCAAATTTAAGGGGATACAAAAAATAATAGTTCTTTTTTGAATAGGACACCCTGTATATTTTCACATTTCTGGAATGGACTTCTGTCATCTAATTTCAAAAATATATAATATGTTACCCCTACCTTGTACCGTTTTTGAGTTATAAAATGTTGAAAATCTGAGTTTTAGTAATTACTGTAAAGATGAAAAAGATAATTTATCAAAGTAAGCTATGAAAATGACAACTAATATGTTTGATAATTATTGACATTTTCCATATAAAGTAATTAAAATGGTTCTCAGTAAGAAAGAAAAAGTCAAAATATATACCTATACAAAACAGAAAACAAAGATTTATTTAAGAGAATTTATAAATAATAACTTATAAAAGATATTCGAAATGTTCACCATTATAGTTAATGCATAGATAACACCTCATTATATTATTTAGGTAGGGGTAACATATTATATATTTTTGAAATTAGATGACAGAAGTCCATTCCAAAAATGTGAAACTATACAGGGTGTCCTATTCAAAAAAGAACTATTATTTTTTGTATCCCCTTAAATTTGCACGCTACTGAACTTTTGATAGGATACTAAGAAAATTCAGCTGTAACCCAACAACTTTCATAGGAGACTTTTTTTTTTCTAAAAGTAATTGTAACCATGATAGGGGGTGGGTAATTTATAATGAATAACCCTGTACGTTCACCCAGAGAAACCTACCGACTTGCTTGATGCTTGGCTGTTGGTATGTCGAATGGCAATCGTAGCACCCATCACAAAGATTACTTTCTTGCGTCCCTATTTTTACGTATCATGCACTGTACCCACTCAGTTGGGATGTTTATAACCTATGCCACTTCAAGCATTTCTTTTTCCGATTGTCAAATATCATATCGTGGAATTTTTTGACGATTTCAAGCATGACCGCTTTTGGGTTACCTGAACTTACCCCCTTTTCCGTGCTCAACCAGAATTCCAAACCGAATTTTCATAAATGCTCCACTACAGCCTATAGGCAAACTGCCTTAGAAAATAGCTATTTATGCCATAAGTTGAAACGAAATGCCTAATTTTGTGTAACGCGTGAGACTCACAAGTTACCCAAAATTTCATTTCGTAACGTATTGCATACAAGATTTTTTCTAATTTTGATGAAAGTAATAAAAAAATAAAATTTAATATAATTGATAAAAATTTGGAAAACATAAATTTAGTTTGTTGCTGTTACTTCATGTTAGTTGTCAGTTTAACATTTTGAAAAAAGTCTAGACGGAAGGTTTTTAGCGAGATTGATATATTTTTAGTTTTATTTTCAAAAAATGAGTGATTCAAGTTCTGAAGAGCTACCAAGCGCTATTGAAGAGGCAGCAGGTAATGCTCTATTATCGGTAATTCCCAAAAAGTCAAAGGCAGTTTATGATTTGGCATACGAACAATTTGTTACGTGGTGTGATGAGAAGAAAATTGAACATGTTAATGAGAAAGTTTACTTGCATATTTTGAGGGTAAGAAAGATCTAAAAGTTTCCACATTATGGACACTCAATGTTAAGGTCTGAACTAAATCTGAAAAGGAATATTGATATTAAAAATTATACAAATTTGGTAGCATATATTAAAAGGCAAGCGGACGGGTACAGTGCTAAAAAGTCAAAAGTTTGTATTAAAGAAAATTTTGCCAAATTTTTGGTGGAAGCTGATGACAAAGAATACTTAATGGCTAAGGTTGCAATGATAATTGGAATGGCAGGAGCATGCAGAAAAGCAGAATTAACATTTCTTCCAGTTGAAAATGTTATAGACGAAGGAAGCCGTTTTCGTGTTAATATCCCACCTTCAAAAACAAAAGTTATACGGCAGTTTGCAATTACCACTGGAGACATTGAAAATACGAATCTTGTTGAAATATTAAGAAAATATATTAAGTTGCGCCCCCAGATTCTTAAACACAACAGATTTTTTGTAAAATATGCGAATGGAAAATGTACCAGAAATCCTGTGGGAATTAACACATTTAGCAGTCTGCCAAAAATTATTGCACCATTTCTTGGTCTTTCAAATCCTGTTCTATATACTGGCCACTGCTTCAGAAGAAGCTCTGCCACTTTCCTAGCAGGGATAGGAGGGATATGTTGAAAATTCCATGAATAATAAAAAAGAAATATTTGGTGAAACATCTAATGCAATGTGCACCGCTTCCCAAATAACAGCAAGTTCGAGTAATGAAAAAAATATGTCGTCGGGAATTAATTTGAATAATTGCAATAATTATGTTATCAATATTTATAATAATTAATTAATTTATAATCTATGTTTTCAACTTGTATTATAACAGTTTAATAAATAGAATCATTCTTTTTGTCACTAATTTTGAAATACATTTTTCGTCACCAATTGCATAAAATTTTACTTTATGCAACTAGTTACAAAAAGTAAGACGTTTCATAATGTCAATCAGTTTTAAAAAGTGTCACTTCATATGTCAAAGTTAGAAAAAAAAACATGTTTGTCTTACCGCTAAGCCTTGAAACGTTCATGTGGCAACTGTTGTTACCGTTTCCTAGTAACTAGACCTAATCAACAAATCACCATCGTTCTTTCTCCAATTATCTTCGAAAATATTCGCTTAACACGTAAATAGCGGTATTCCGGTCTCCCAAACGAAATCTAGTCCTACACTCTAAGCAATATGTACTGTACCTATTAAGTTCTATTGGCAAAAATGAGTTTCTCGCCATACAATGTATAGACATTCTTTAAAGGCTTTACGCGTTTCTCCAACCTTCTAAACTTTTGGGGTACCAGTCCTCTTGTGAAGGAAAAATGAAGAAATGACTTTATTAGTCTTACATGTTCCGATACAGATACACAACGCATATTTTTGTAGCAAAGGAAATTGAAAAATTGGGTTTACTTCTACCTTCATGTGATAAAAAAAATTGATTTTGTCTAGAGTTGTCAGAAGGGAATAAAATTTGAGAAATACTTCGAACTCCAGCTATTCAATAATCAAAAGTTAAAAATTCTCTCACTCAGGATTTTTTTTATGTTGCAGGTAAAGGTGATGTTTTCGGTGATTCCTTCTGGAAAGACAATGCAGTGGGTCAATCTGCTGCAAATGTGCGTGCTTTAACTTACTGTGATTTACATACGATAAAAAGAGACAAATTATTAGAAGTGCTAGATTTCTACCAAGCTTTCGCTAATAGTTTTGCGCGGAATCTTATTTTAACCTACAATTTAAGGCATCGTTTGATTTTTCGAAAAGTTGCGGATGTAAAACGAGAAAAAGAATTAGCAGAAAGGAGAAAAAACGAACCTCAGCTAGATCAAAATCAGGACCATTTAGTGCGGAAGATATTTTCAAAATTTCGAAGAGATCGTAGTCAGCATGCTGCCGTTCCTCCAGCTACGCCATCCGACGTTGAGAAAGGAGACGAAAGCAATGATAAGAATATGTCGAGGGTTATGTCAACCACAAAATTGTCTGCTGTTGCTGAAAAGGATGACAGTAGTGGAGGAGGTGTAAAAACTACTGTTGCCAGACCTGCCACAGGTGAGTAATAACATAAAAACTGACAGGGAAGAGAGGGGTAGTTAACTGGGATTGAGATAAATGTAAGCCTTATGTGCAACTGCGAAGTTTACTGAGGAATTCGTACAAAAACTTGCTATTGAGCTGGATAATTCACAAATTCACATACATTATAATCTTCGTTTTTTAGATCTAAAGAAATTCATGATTACTTCTTTGTTGAAACGTTTGTGTTCTTTATGTCCAGTCAGACATAGCCGATAGCGAGGTGCTTTTTTGGAAATCCTTCAAACTTATTGAGTTGATGCGAGAAAAATATTTACGACCCACATTCAGACTTTTCTTTCAAGAATGTTTTTTCTATATAAAAGATAACGAAAGACATTTTGTTGATACAATATATCCATTGATAAGTCATAAAAAGTTATTATTTAATAAAAATGAACAGATTTTTTAGGAAATTCGTCTGTCTGACAACCGCAACGTAGTGGCACAAAACCACTTAAACTTGAATGCGCCCAACAGAGAAATTTCCCAACAACAAAAGCATCAGTTCTTTAGTCTCGCCGTCTGGTGATAGCTTAGAATAATAATTCTGTTAATATCAATCAAAAGAGTTTCAGCTCAATGAATTGAAATAATGAGCCGTTACTGGATATTTCATCCGCTTTTTTGTTGACTTTATAACCCTCGTGCACTGGTCCCCAGGCTACCATCACCTTGTAATGTCCTTCGAGAGCATTTGAAGCGCCTACTAGCCTATAATTGACCTTCAGGGTCAGTTAGGCTGGATGTGAGGATGACAACTGAACAGTATGCTTTTTCCTGCCTTTCAAATACTTCAACGCAGTTGTGAGTTGCCGTCACTACCGCTTGGAGCCATCCACATACCAGGTTGCCTCAGCCTGTACTTTTCTTCCAGTCTTCCATACCAAGTATAGTTATTGAAATTTTGTATTTATTGTGGCCATTTCAATAGTGCTTCAAGTAATCTGCCTTCAATGGTCATAACTTTAGTTTATGTTATATTTATACCCGAGTTTTCATATATTCATCTTACGAGATTTAAATGTACCCGACATTTCAACCAGTAAATTAAATTCATCATTTAATCGACTATATTATTGTAAAATAGTTTTCTAACTTTGCTTAATTTATCATGTTCAGCCAGAGGAAGTAAATGGGGAAGACTATTAGGTTCTGCTAGTTTAGATTCGGGTTCAGAAACATCGACGGTCCCTCAAGCATTTACAAGAAGCTTGAGCGCCAAGGATCCCAAGGAACGCCCAAGCTCTTCGTCATCTGGAAGTTCTGGAAGTCAACTAACACCTGGCTCTGGAAATAAAATATTTCCTAAACTTCAGAAAGTGTCGTCTACTACGAGTCCGGGAATTACTAGACAAGATACCATTGACGAAATGGGAGAAGTAGAGCCACCGCATTCGAGAAATTTATCGTTGAGGAAGATGCAGAGCTACGATTGTGGATTACGAGACCCATCGATTGCTTCAATGTATCAAACAGCCGTCCCTGATGCTATCGCGCCCATAGAGTATAAGGAACTTATGACTAACCTCATGGATTTTAAGGTAAGACGAATTTGAACAGGGTAAGGTATTTTTAGATGCAACTTTTCATAGGGATTAATTTAACTATAATCCTTGGGTAGAGAGACTAATTGTATCATTAAAACTGCAAAAAAGAGTGGGATTGTAGTAGAAGGGTGTGTAAATGGAAACCAAATACTGAGGGTAAGAAATACCTATAACTCAACTTTTTTTACTCCTTTTTTCAGGCAATTATTATCTGAACATACTAAATTACACAACCCCTCTTTCATAAATTTGCAGTGAAGGCTGTTAATATTTGCAAATAGACATAATAAACCTTCTGAAGAATATTTATTATACTAACGAACGCGGTCCATTGGTCTTTATTGATTTCCATCCACAAAACCCAGCCAGATTTACTCATTAAATCCCAAAGACAAAATGGGTAGTAATTTATTCCCTTGAATATAAAGTTAAAAGCATCACTAGCGTGGATGTGATATTTTGGTATGTCATTCTTATATTTGGCATACATCCAAACATCAGATTAGTGTTTACAAACCAATCGATAAGCTCCGTAATAGAATGGTAATACTTTACATGAAATTTCTGGTGTTTATATATTCAACAAAGCGATAAGTTTGCAATAACAAAACATGACAGATGTTTTACATCGTTGCCACGTTGTAATTTTTTTCCAGTAGTTGGCATAAAATTATGTTAATAAGTTGTTTATTGCATAAGATTACATTCAACTCAAAAATAAGAGAAGAGATTATAAAATGTCGATGATAAAATACATAAATTACAAGAAGTCCAGTAAATAACAAACTATAAAAGGCGAATGGAATGAAAACTACAAACCAACACAAGAAATTCCGATAAAATTGTCTGGCAACCCCGGACACGGCAGCCAACTTTTGGACCGTAACTTCCCCCTTTATATGATTAAATATTCCATTTACACTTTGGATATTTAGATTTTGTTCAGTGGCTGCAATTGTTACTACAAATGTCAAAATTGTAAACTTATCGTAAATGAACTATATTCAGTTTTGTCGTTCCATATGAAGCTAGTCTTTCAACAGACAGAAGCGAGTGTTTATTCAATGGAAAAGTGATCTCGCAACATAATAAGGAAATATAAATGATCTTTTCTTGTCCGAAATTTTTAAAATGAATCTCTGATTACATCAAACTTTTCGTCCAGATATTGCATGTCGCGTTACACCGTTACAGCGTTACAGTCAGAAGCGGAGTAGGGGTCGTCGGATGGTCGTTGGCACTTTTTTGTAGCGCTAATTTGTTAAGAAACTAAATGACATGGATTCTAGTACTGCTAAAATTATATGTCGCTATAGCACGGGTCACATTTGGCTGGTTACCAGCCGCTGAATATCAGCGGCTGGAAGTAGCACCAGCAAACAGCGGCTGGCAACCCGGTCACACTCGGCTACTCGCGTGGTTCTAGTTCCAGTCAGCATGTCGTCTGTGGGTCCACGTGAACAAGTAATTAGGTGGTTATCAAGAATGTGTGTCGGAGCTTTGTTTGGAAATGCTGAACCGCAAGAAGAGACGATGGTGGTGACGTCCTTGGATACAAAGGAGGGAAGAATTAGGAGCATCCTCAAGACTTTTAGAAGAATTAAAATAAGAGGACTCAGAAACTTACAAACATTTTTCAAGAATGTCTCTTTCTTAATTCCAAAAATTGCTGGAATTAGTTGAACCGCTAATTAAAAAACAAGATACTAGATTTAGACAGTCGATTTCGTGTGATATCAAGTTGGAACCTTGAGGTACCTTGCAAGTAGAGATAGACATAGGTCTCTGATGGCTTTGTTGCTTAGAGCTTCCTCTTTCACACTCTTATTGAAATACTCCTTTGACGAAACGTCCCACAAACATGCATAATTTTGAAATATATTCAAGAAATCAATTACCTGCTTCCCAGACCACGTGTTTGTCTACTCACGCTGGTGCGTGACTCAGGTAGTCAGACCATGGTCAGACTGCGCTGCTAACTGGAGCCAGCGAGCGCGTGTGAATCACGTGACCTATTAGTCGCTACCAAAAGTTGAACATGTCCAACTTTGTCAGCCGCTGGCAAATACTCGCCGGCTGGTCGTGTCTGCTGCTAATTTCGTGGTCACACCAAGCTTATAGTAGCGGCTTCTTCAATTCGCGGCTGGCAACCAGCCTAATGTAACCCGTCCTTATATGATTAATATTTTCAAGGTCGTTTTTTCTCTGTGATTAAGCAAGCTGAAGCCAAATCATTATCGTATTATTTATATTATATCTAATATACTTAGGCCCGGTTGTAGATGCATAGTTCAACTGTGGTTCTGCGTTGAACCGAGTTTAATTGCAAATTTTTGTTGTAAGTACGTCAGTCACTACTGATCTGTGGTTCAAATAGAAGTTTACGTGAACGGTCCTCGAAGGGCGTTCAAAGGCGGTTCAAGAGGGTTTTGGCATTTGACGTTGAGTTGTTAACCTTAAAAAGTGAGGTTGAATATCTGATAATTCATTATTTCAATCAAAATGAACGAATTATTAGAAGAATTAACCGACGATGAAGATTTTTTACAAATTTTGAATGGTTTTTTACATCCTAGAAAACCGCAAACCTTTAGAAATAGACCCAGTCATTTTGAAATATGGTCTGATATTGAATTTAAATGTAGATTTCGATTAGAAAAACAAACTGTGAGATTTGTAATCGATGTAGTTGAAATCGCAATGTTAAATCAAATTCAACAGCGCGGTTAAAAATCGTATTCTGAACCACCCGATGTAAAAAAATTATTGAGAGCGCAATATTACGTCGTGTTGTGTAGTAGAATTTACCTAATTTTTAAGTTATTGGTCCGATTATGTAAAGCAAGAGGTGAAGGAACCAGAAGGAAGAAGACTTTTTTAAAGGAATTATTTATTTATCATTTTTATTTAAAAAATGTATGGCGTTTGCATTACCTGGATTTTTTAAATGTGGCTCTAAGTATAAAATTAATTTCTTATTTAGCCTGTAATAGGCAATGAAAAGGTCTTACGGTATATCAAACGGATTTTTCTTTTTATACGCATATAATTCCTGAAAAAAATTTCAATTTATACTCTAAAATTTGGCTTATTTTTTTGTTTCCATATTGCTAATACACACCGTCCCAAAAATGGAATGATATTGATGTTCATTTTGACTCATTCCATGAAAATTTACAATATTCAACTTATAACAAACAGTGTCAAAACACTCCTAACGTCGAATATTATGGTCGGCGTTATTTTAACAGCGAAAATGTTATTAAGGTGAATATCTTTATAGCTGAGTACACATGACTAAAAGTCAAGAAAACATTTTTGTATTCTGTGTAAAATTTTTATTATAAAATTGCAAAGCTCTTTCGGCGGTTAAGCCATCATCAGTGCCATACTCGTCAGATATGTAACAAGAAACTTAGTCAAATGTCTACAACACATTGATGAAGTGACACTTCATCTTCCGGTCTACTAACACGTGTTTGTGTAGTGGCTGAGAAAAATTTATAAAATTAAAAAAGTTCATAATGTGAATACATTTTAACCCCAAACAGGGGATAATTAATTTTTTAAAAAAATTTTAAATTTAATGTAGTGACGTTAATGTGTTGTAGACATTTGACTAAGTTTCTTGTTACATATCTGACGAGTATGGCACTGATGATGGCTTAACCGCCGAAAGCGCTTTGCAATTTTATAATAAAAATTTTACACAGAATACAAAAATGTTTTCTTGAAAATGTTATTATACATCGATGTAAGTTACATCAAAAGCGTACAGAATAGCTTTTTCGTAACATCTCTCGACCTTGAAGATTTACAGCGCTGTTACCGCTAACATTTTTGTACAGAATAAGGCCATAAGGATATTAAAATATTCTCTTCTTTCGAACTGAAATTTGTTGATCGTTTTTTATTTGCTCTCTCCATTACTTTTCCACACAAAATACAACAACCACCCCCTCTTTGTTTACAACCACATACACCTGATAATTCTCAATCAACACTGTCAGTCAACGATCAAGTTTGGCATGGGACATTAAAATTTTAGATGAAAAGCGTAGTTCAGTGCCACCAACGTGACCTGAACGGCGTTCAACCAAACTAATGTTGATCTTGCACTCTACAACGAAAACCAAAATGAACTCGGTTCAAAGTTGACTGGCAGTTCAGTTAAACTAACGTTCACCTGTGACATCTACAACCGGCCCTTATAGCACTTCTTGTTGTAAAGTATTATATTTTTCTATAAGCAATAAGGATTGAATTGAATTATGTATTCTATATTTGAATACGCAGATTAAAATTGTAATTCATAGTTGAATATGTGTTCTACCATTGACTTCCCATTATTCACATTTTTCAATTATCAAGTTAAGATTAAAAACGCGATTTCAATACCCTAGGTACATAAAAATGTTCAGTTAATTGCTCACAATTCCGAGATTTATACAGATTGCTATTTGTATGAGTCTGTATAATTACTTTATATTCAATTTATCGATGTATATCGCTTATCAATTTTGGAATGGTGAAAATTTCAAAACTCACAATGGGCTGTACCTCGTGAACGAAAAGAAATATCGACGAAATTACAAAACAGTCTCTTGGTTAGAGAGGGGGAACTAAAATGACGAGAGAAAATGCACCCCCATCAACCCTATTTGAAAAGGCAACCTCCTACTTAAGATACGTCGTTAAAAAGTCACTAGAAAATGATTTCCAACGGTCTGTCATAATTATACAGGGTGTAACAATAAAGCAGAACATTTTATTTGACAGCATAAGTAACAATTAAATGTGTAACGATACTTGGCTTTGAAAACCCCCAAATAAGGTGCAGGTACGATCCCTATTTAAGTGCTGAATGCTCTATTAATTGTTCTTAAGAAAATTGTTTGCTCTGCTCAATGTTATTCTGTTTTGCATTTTCTTTCTGTACCTCAATTATTGGTTTATTCGATACTTACCTTAACGTCATTGTCTAGTGGCTTTCCAACTACGTATCACAAGTTGTGATTCAAATTTGTGTAGTTGGAGTAGGTGTAGCATAGGAGGTTGCTGGATGTGCGTTCTCTCTCATGTCATTAAAGTTCCCCCTCTCTACCCATTTTTTTTTCCGGGCCGAGATGGGAAACTCATGTTCGACTGGTCCTTAACCAGTACCCAGACAGTGTTGGACTCATCCCCACGGAGATGCCTACCAACCAAACCCACCTCAAACTCGCCGTTACTCCGCCTTGGAATCACTACCCTAGCATACTTCAAGACGGGCGGCGGTCCCTCACACACTCTCCTTCATCTTCCTCCTTTTATCACTCCTACCTCTCTCATGCCATAGCGAGTCCTTCTCTTTCCCTTATCATGCTCTCTACTACGCCACTTATCTCCATTCATTCCTCCTCGCTCCTCAACATAATATCCACCATATTTTCCCAATACACCGCCTCTCCCAGTTTATTCTCTAACTCCTTCAAAACTTCCTCATTCTTCCAGCATCTAAACACATGTCCCACATCATCCTCCACTTCACATCTCTCGCACACTCCAGTTCCTCTATTCCCAATCTTGTGGAGGTAACCCACTCTCGACCCATGCCCTGTGAGCACCCGCGTCAAGAAGTAGTTCACCTCCCCAAATTTCCGGTCACCCAATTTCTCCTGCTCCCAATCGCTCCTTTTAGCGCTCCCTCATACTCATCCCACCTTTTCTCCATTTCCTCATACATCCATTCATGTACTTCCTCTCTGCTCGCACCCCTCCAGCGTTTCTGTCTGGCTCTAGCCATCAAGTCCAATGGATAGGACCGTGACAGCACTGCTGCTGCCAGTCCACCCACTGTCCTGTACGCCTGCACCACCCTCAGAAGTATTCCTCTCTGCACCCGCAGGAGTGGTCTAACCCTCGCATCCACCCCTGCTTTCTCACCCCACACTTCTGCGCCATACAGCATACTCTGCTCTACCATCCTACCAATTATCCTCCTCTTCCATTCTCCCGGTCCTTCCACATCAATCTTCCCAGCCACGCTGCCCTTACTTTTGCCTTCTGTGCAGCCTTCAACATATGGGTTTTGGAGGATAATTGGCTATCCAACCACACCCCCAGATATTTCACCGCTTCCTCCATCCGAATGTCCTTTCCCTTCACCATCACCCCCACCTCCCTTGCCTTGCTCCGCCCCTTCACCAGTAGCCCCACAGACTTATCCTCAGCCACTTCCAGTCCACACCGCTCTATCTTCTCCACAATCTTCCTACACATCCTCTCCGCCTTTCTTTCTATCTCCACCGCTCCCTTTGCTATACATACCAGACAGACATACACCGTTATCCCACATCCCTCTTCACATGCTATCCCACAAACTTCATCAAACGCACACTTCCAAAACGTCGGTCCCAGAACCGAGCCCTGGGGCACTCCAATCTCCGTCCCATACCTTCTCCCCCTAGTGTCCACTATCGCACGCTCCGTCAGGTAGTCCTCTACTAGATTAACTAGCCCCTCCCATACTCCAAGCTTTGTCAACGCGCTCAACACCGCACGATTACTGACTTTGTTGAACGCGTTCCCCACGTCGAAGAACACAAGCAAGGCCAATTTATTATTCCTACCAATACCCTGCCTAGCACTTTGCACCAAGTCCACCACCCTGCCCAGCGCTGAGATGCACGACTTCCCTTCTACAAACCCATGTTGGTTTTACCTAAAACCCCCATTCCTTTCAACTTCCTCTTCAACCCCAACCTTTATCATCCCCTCCATCAATTTACCCAATCCACACAGCAGGCTGATGGGCCTGTAATCCACCGCCCGTTTCCCATCCCTACCCGTCTTCTTCACAAGGATCACCCTGGCCACCTTCCACCTTTCCGGAAACTCTTCCTCCCTCAGTATCCTGTTAAACAGTTCCAAAAAGTATTCCCCATTGTCATCCAACAGCCACTTCACATATCACCTTTCATGCCATATATCCCTGGAGCTTTCCTTACCTTAACATTTCTCCCCCCCTCCTCTATTTTCCACTTCTCTACCGACCTTATCCCTCTCATTCTCCCTATCTCCCTAGTATTCTGGGCTTCCCGAATTCTGCCCTCCCCACCTCCTTCTACCCCAGTAAACAATTTTTCTATAATCTCTTTCTCCCAATCTTCCTCTAGCACCACGTTCCTGTTTCCACCCATTCTTTTCTCCGCTATCTCATACGCCTTCCCCCATGGGTTGTTTTCCAACTTCCCCAGTAACTCTTCCCACTTCCTTCTTTTTTCCCTCTCCACCCTGCGCTCCAGTTCCTTCTTCTTTTCCTTATAACCCCCTCTTCCCTCCATCCCTACTTTCCCCCTCAACATTCGTCTTCGTTCCTTCTTACACTCCCTCCACAGACTCTCTATTTCCTAATTCCACCAGTAATTAGCCCTCCACTTGCGCCTATAACCCCTTTTTCCTTTTCTCCTGCCGTCCTGTATCACATCATACAGTTTCTCTACATCATGCCCAAGTCCCCTACCTATCTCCTCCCTTCCTTTCTTCCTCATTCTTTCTGCCTCGGCCTTCGTCCACTTCTCTCCCCTCTCTACCCTAGAAACGATTTTAAAATTTTTATATTACCTCTTTTCGTTCACGAGGTACAGCACATTGCAAGTTTTAAAATTGACACCCTGTATGGGTTCTATTGTACCTGTCCTTATTTTTAACAGCAGTTAATAATAATTCTCTGAACTGTGGAGTCTATAGTATGGACAGTCCCAAGAAAAACCACATATATTCTAAATCGAACGTATTGGACGAATTTTAGCAATAGGGGAATAGAATACAACCCTAACAGCTTGGCCTGCTAGGTTATTCAATATTCATGTGATTTGATTTTCGTGCGGTTTTTTTTTGGGAACGAGCCGACTTTAGTGATTATTTAATTCCTAGAATATTAACTTCATGCCATTTATACCCATCATATAATGGTAAATATATTACAGATCCGGAAAAAAGTTTTACTTACATTGTGGCTTCAAAAAACCATACAAATATTTTTTTGGTGTTGATATGTTCACCAGAGCAAAAGCTAAACTCAGTTAAAGACATCAGATGCAATTAAAAACATTTTGCTGAATTCAATCCAGTTAATTTATTTGCATCTAACTCTTCTATGGTTTTATTACTTGCTGTGGGCGAATTAAGTAGTTTCTGAGCTCACTTCGCTGCGACAAATAATAGGTGATCATCAAATGATGAGATTAATTTAAAGTGACACCAATGGTGTCGCGCTCAACTCCCTGCGACAAGATGTCATGGATAACGTTCATTTAAACTTGATAAATACAACATAAAGTCGCTGCGACTAATGAAAGCACAACAGGAAAGTTTGAAACTATTCAAGTTGTGGATTTGGGATTCGGGTTAACATAATAATCATTTTTTTTGTGAAACTGCGTCTATTCAGTTACCAGATAAAAAAAAAACGTTTAGTAATGCAGGTCTTTATTTTCGTATTGCAGGTAGACGTAAAATTAGAAATCCAAAAAGTAAATCAAAAAGTGAATCGCATCGAAGAGATGATTTGTGAAATCCTAAAAAGATTGGGACCAGACAGCGGCTCGAGTTCCCAATCACCGAATGAGACCGAGTCCAAAAAGTCTTCCAATATACCACCAGAAAGGCCTACGGACCTCTTACCTCGGACGACGGAGGAAGGAACCGGTCTAGGTCCTGTCATACTCAAAAAACGTAGGTCAAAAACTAGAATAAAGGGATCTGCACCACAGGTAAATGGTACCTATATATAATTTACTGTAAATGAATCATAAGGGTGGGTTGATTAGTCCAGGAAAGTCAGGCTGTCGTGAGATTAAAGAGCCGTCAAGTATATTTTTACGTCAAATTTAACCCTTCGGTACCCGCATGAAAATTTGGGATGCGTTAAAGTTTGTTCAGCCATCCTTTGCCGTTACGTCATACATTGTCCAGCTTGCTCTCTCATTCATGAAATGGATGAGACGGAATTATGACGTCATTAACGAATTTCTTATATAAGGTCGACAAATTTTATCTGTTACTTTTGACAGTTCAGTTGTCATATTTTGAACACAATTCTTAACATATGTCATTGATTATAATTTTAAGTTTAAGTGTAAAATAACATTCAAGTAATATATGACATACGTAAAACAGCAGAATACGTCACCTTTTATGACGTAACGGCAAAGGATGGCTGAACAAACTCTACCCGCGTCAGTCTCACAGACCGTTATTTATTTTTGTGGTTTTTTATGTTAAACCCTATGACGATTTTGAATAAATTATGCAAAGGAAACACAACAGGCATATATAAATGATTTATTTATGAAATAAATAACTAAATCTCAGAAAAGAACAATTTTAAAGAATATTAAACCAAGTATAAAATAAAATAACCTCAAAAGAAACCAATAATCAAAAAAGAAACACAAGATAAAAAAATTAATCAGAAAACTTTTTGAAACATGTTTCACAAACTACTGTAACATGTTCCAGACACATAAATTTTTAACATTTTCTGCAGTGATATCGTGTTTTTCTGTTCCTTTTGCTGTCACAGTAGTGGCATCGTCCTTTGTCGGGAAGTGGCCGTAGATTTTCTCCTTGAGCTTCTCTTACATTACAAATGGGAAGTTTCATCGGGTGGGAGATCTGCTGCAATGAAGAGCGTACAAGTAGATGTGGACGAACCATTTCCATAGAAAGTTCCTTGAGGAACTGTCTACGTCGAATTTTGATATCAGGGTTTTTTAAGCAATGTACCACAAATGAATTTATTCCAGCCACCTTTAGACTTGAATAAAACACCACCACAGTTGTAGTTGCTGCATAATTGGTCAACTGTATCCACTCGACCTTTGGTACTGTTGTATAGCATAATGATCTCTGGTTTTCCAGTTTCATTATCTATTGCTTCATCGTAGTGAAGACTTGACAGCAGCAAAACATTTTTCTTTTTTTTTCGGGATGTGGGATACTAAGGTGCACTCTTTTCTAAAAGCGAACATGCTTGTATTCGGCTTACGATGTACAGGATTGGAAAAATCTACTGGTAATTCCCGTTTATTTTTTCTTATTGTTCCAACAACGGTTAATTTTTTTTTAATAACTGATTTACCAAATTTAGGCTAGTGAACCAATTATCCAATGTCACATTGCGACCTGAGTATAGATTGTTTCACAAAGACGCATAACTAAATCTGCTGGAGAATTGCTTAGTTGAAATGGACCGGGAGGCTGCATTCCCACTTACACTTCTAGATTGGCTGTGTAATACATTCGTGCGTCCGAAAGGGCAAATATTTTTATTCCGTACTTATTTGGCTTAGATGGAATATAATGACGAAAGCTACATCGACCACGAAAAGCCTCCAATTTTTCGTCGATCGTCACATACTCCGACATACTATAACCACTTTTGCAGTTCTCGACGAATAAATCAAAATATTCTCTAATTGGGGCTAGCTTATCAATCTCCTTCCTCTGTGATCGAGTAGCTACTAGACGGAAGATTTCTACGCCTGAGCCATTAGTGGCCCAAAGATCTTTGGTATTCAAGTGATTAGCCTTCAAAACACCTGCATAGTATAGCAGTCCAAATAGAGCCTGAATTTCTGCTTTGTTAGTCTCTCTTGCATCTCTATCTCTTGAATAGTTTTCTGTTTTTGAATCAATGAATCTATTAGTATTCATCACAATTAAGTCCAACATTTCATCATTGATAAAATACATCCATATCTCTAATGGCTTCTTCAATGACCTTGTGGGTAATCTTGAAATTGGAAGCATGGTTACCATATTTTCAGGCCTCGTCCCTTTCGGAATAAAAACTTTAGCAACGTTACCCGCTTCGGTCTCACGAACCGATTTCACTGCTAAATACTGTACTTCCGCACCGAACCAGTAGTAACTATGCACTGACGTCGAACGCCTAGAGATATGAAGGTACACGGGTGGTGGAAAAAATACGAAATATTGACAGCTTAAAAAAATTAGTGTAAACACTGTGTCGGTCTCAGAGAGCTGTTGCGGGTACCGAAGGTAAAAACAGAAAAAAACATTCTTTTTAAGTAAAACTTGGAAAATTCTTAACTATTTTCTCAATTTTCTTGCTAGTGTTCATAAAACTATAATTTATTATCTGTCGAGAGCAGCAAACCATGTTTCGATAACATTAATGTTCATTAAATGAGGCAAGGGTGAAGAAAAATTAATATTGAAATTTTCTGTGGCCGCCATTTTGAATTTTTGAAATTTGAAGAAACCTACGTTTTCAGGTGCCGGAGTACTATATTTTCCTATATATAGAAGTCGTTATTATCATTTTAATTATGTTTGTCGCTTGAAAAAACATTTTACAAATTCAATATTTCGAAGATTTTTTTCTTTCGAAATATTGCATTAGGTGGTTTTATGGGGTATACAATTACCTACAATTTCAATATCCACAAATTTTTTGTGCGTTCAAATATATAACAATTATAGGCGGGAACTTGTTACATTTCACATTTCACGTGCTCCAAGCTGTGCTTGCAATCTACATCGAAAGCTCCAGCGGGATAATCTCAGAATTTGGGAGAGCAGTCCATACTAAATATCGATGCATTTTTGCCAAAGTAACGTAAGTGACATTTTTGGTGAAAATCATGTTTGTTCATTAAAGTAAAGCTTTTATTGTTAAGAAGGTACTGCCAAAGTGTAGTAAACCTAGAATTACTTTAAACCCTAATTTTTAACTATTTTAAAAACGTATGTTCACAATTTTTTCAAAAACACGTTTTTTCTGCAAAATCGTTTTGGTGACTTACGTTACTTTGGCAAATACATATCGATATACTTTCGTAGATATAAAAAAAATCTGTCACTCCAGATTTTCCATTCAATATTAATTATTAATAAGTTTTAGAAAAAATTTTGAAGTTTGAAGTTTGCACGACGAGGCCGAGTGCGTCAATAATTCCATTCACACGTATTACGTACAAAATTTTATTTACAACTGTTTATTAGTATTATAATAGTACCTTCATCATAAAATTGAAGAAAAAATTCAATCCAACGTATTTTTAATAAAATTGACTGCAAACATACAGTAGAAAAAATTGACCTTTACCCTGACGTCATACCTACTAACCTCGCGAAATCAATCAATGAGTCAAAAATGGCTAAAATTACTTTGTCGTGTGCGTAAATACGTTGACTGCTTGTTTATCTTGTTCAGCCACCGTCTAAGAAATGAGATTAAGTTGGAAGTATTCATTAAATGCGAAAATGGAATAAAAATAATAAATTAGAGGTCTTGAAAAAAACCGATTTTATAGAATTTATCTGAATGCAAATGATGGAACGATTTGAACAAAACTCGATGTATCAAAATAATGACAGTTGCATTAGAGGTCAAAATAAATTCTTATGAATACAACCGATTAATCGTTTTTGGTGCTATCTCTTTTCAACATTTGGAAGTAATAATTTGAGTTACATAAGAACGTACGAAGACAATTTCTTTTCAGAAATTGAAAATGCAGCTTCCAGTGTTATTTTAAATAATTAATTCTAGTATCAGTATTTTTCTAGATTCTTATTATCGCACTAATCTTTGAGAAGTCACCCTTCCGTCAAACCGCACTCGTAGATTCCATTTTCTAGCTGCATCATTCAATAACTGAATTATTAATCACTTGTATATTATTTATTAATTTGTAGGTTCCAACTCCTTCAAGTGGAAAAGTAACGTCTCCAGATAGTGCTGCAACTAGTCCCACCGAAACGACAAAAATGTTGGAAGAGCCTGTGCAAACCCCGTCCTCTCGAAAACCCAAGGACTTTCTTTAACAGTAATAATAATGTTCATTAGGATTTTCATTGAAATTAGAATACTTAACGTAATTTTTTCTAAACAAACAAGCACGGAATGTTCTCTGTGAAACATGAAGTACAACTCAACATAACAGTACTACATTCAAGTGTTCTTATAGTGAAGGGAAGCAAAACGGAAAAGGCTGCATACAAAGTTTTGATTTCAATTCACATGATTGGAAATTGTCTTACTGATGATAGGTGAAAATTAGTTGTCTTAGGGACTATTAGTTGAGTCAACTTGTTATAAAAATTCTTGAAATGTTTGAAAAAAATGTTAAATTTCTGCCATAAAAAATATTTTCAGGTTTCAGATTACTTAGTGGAAGATTTTACTGATACTACTATTATAGCAATGTTCCTACCTGTAACTATAAAACGGTCCGCAGGTCTGAAAATGTCATTTGATTCAATATTAAATAATACAATACAATAAAAAATAATGTTGAAAATAAAATGTACAACGTTTTTCAGTGAATTTGCTGGCTAACAAGTCCAACTGACATCATACGAAAGATAACAACTTTTTTTCGCATTACCAGATAAAATGTTACATAGACAAGTAATCGAAAACCTGATTTTAGCTTTACAGATTGTTTAGCAAATACGCAAACTATTACATTCACTTCTATTTGGTATTCACATACATAAATCGAGTGTGTCACATTACTCTGAGATGGATTAAATATGTCGAAAATGATAAACTTGAGTGAGAAAAAATGCATATCAATAATTTTGCTAGGTAGTTCGAAAGTCTTAGATCATATATGTATATGTTTGCTTCAATTTACTTTTATATTCATAGATAGTCGAGACAAAAATATTGAAGATTTAAGTCGTATTTCTAGATCTTGTAATAAAAGTCCACCAGCAAATAGGTACCAGATACTGAAATAAGCGTACTTAATTTTAGATTTGTTTGAAAGCTTACCTTAAATAAAGCAGATTAGAACAAAAATTTCGCTGAATCATCCAGTAATTACTTCAAAAATCACGATTTTAGTTAAAAAAATTGTACTTTTTCAACACTAATTCATGCTATTTCACGGTGAATATTTTCACTTTAAACAGTAAAGGTTATTATCTTGAACTAAATGTCAGTCTGTTTCACATAAAAAGCCGGAAGAAAATACTTAAATTTTGCCAATTTTTAGAAACATTCGTAAGCATAAATATTTTCGTTTGAAACTTATAAAATTGCACACAAAAATCTTATGTCAGAGCTTATGTCTAGATATCCTAGGTTCACAAATTAGGATCAGGCGTTGTCAAATGGTCTTAATTTTCTTTCAGCTGAATACATTGTAATAGATTACATGAATATATCACAATATAAAATTTTTTGCATTTATAATCATGAATAAGGTACCTGCGGCAAACAAAGCCCGATGGATATGAAGGCCCAGCAGCCGAAACTCGAAACATAGTATTCGTTTCTACAATCTGGCAACACCCTGCTGCGTCTAAGAACGTATCCAAGGTTAGACACCACAAAAATACGACGGAACAAGCAAGCCGTTAAAAGAATCAGTTGTAATTCAAACGCCTCGTGTTGTGAATGTCCGCTTATTAGAATGTACTTCCGATATTTAAATAAATAAATCGATTGCTCAACAGTAATATATTTTTATAAATAGCGCCTTATATTCTACATTGTTTTGGCTGCATTTTGGTGTAATAACGAAAACGAAAAGGTAGGAGTCACTATTTTATCTTAATTTTTTGCAGACACGGAACGGTTCCGCTAATAAGGCCCATTGACGTTCGGTTTATAAGGCCCATTTTACGGTGGGCCTTATTAACCCATGTTTATCGTTTTTTTCAGGTTTTTTAACAACCATGCCACCAAAGAGTAAAAAGCGAGCGAACTGGACTGCAGAACAACTTGAAGCTGCAGTTAATGCAGTAAAAGATACGGAATTATCGCAAAGAGAAGCTGCTCAGCAGTATAACATACCCAGAAGAACGCTAAGAAACCATCTAAAATCTGGCGTTCTAGTTAAAAAAATAGGTCGAACCAGCATATTAACTCCCGATCAAGAAAAACAATTTTCTGAAAGAATAGTTCGTTTATGTGAAATCGGAATGCCCCTAACACCAATGTTAGTACGTCGCTCTGTTTACAAATTCTGTGTTATGAATAACATCCGACACCCATTTGATGCTTCCAAAGAAGTCGCCGGTAAGGATTGGCTCTATGGGTTTTTGAAACGGAATCCTCATTTGTCTAGACGAAAGG
Source organism: Galerucella calmariensis (assembly GCA_910591675.1). Taxonomy (NCBI): domain Eukaryota; kingdom Metazoa; phylum Arthropoda; class Insecta; order Coleoptera; family Chrysomelidae; genus Galerucella; species Galerucella calmariensis. The sequence goes on along the minus strand of CAJUYG010000932.1, from coordinate 125,796 downwards.
CGCAACTGATGAATCCAGCTCGTGCCCAAAAATTAAACAAATTCATAGTGGGCGACCACTTTAATAAATTAGCGACAGTTTTTAATGAAATGAATTTGCATCAAAATCCACAAAACCTTTTCAACATGGACGAAAAGGGTTGCCGAATCACTATTCATCATCAACAGAATATTATTGGACAAAAAGGTACCAAACGTGTCCACTTAGTTGCCCCAGAGCACGCTGAAAATGTAACAATTGCTGGATGTTGTAATGCTTTGGGAAATAGTATTCCTCCTATGGTTATCTTCAAGGGTAAGCGATTGAAAACTGAATGGGAAGAAAACTTGCCGCCAGGTACCCTTGTTAAAATGGCAGACAAGGGTAGTATGACCAATCAATTGTTCATTGATTTTCTTAGACACCTGCATCGTTACAAGGGTCCAGACACTATCTTGTTAGTTTTTGATGGAGCTGCTAGCCACCTTGATATTTCCATTACCGAGGTTGCAGATGAGTTAGATATAAGGTTGTTTTGTTTACCTTCGAATACAACTCACGAACTTCAGCCTTTAGACAAATCTGTTTATAGGTCCTTTGAACACCACTGGGACCAAGAAGTTCTCAGATTTTGGGAAGCAAATCCGGATCGGCGCTTAAACAAATCTCGCTTTGGCAAAATTTTAACTAAAGTTTGGCCCAGATGCATGACGCCAGAGAACATTGTTAACGGATTTCGAGCGACTGGTTTGTACCCACTTGATCCTTCTGCAATTCCTGAATCAGCTTTTGCCCCCTCACTACCAACTGAACGTCCTTACGCTCCGGAAATTGATGAGAATAATGCTAATGATGACACCGATATCCCTGATGTTGGTATTAATGTGCAAGCCAACGATAATGATTCATACGACTCAGAAGATGATATCCCACTCAGCAGAAGGCTGAAGAATGTTAATCAGCAGAATGTCCCTAATGGCAATGAAAACCGACAATCGACAAAGGTACAAGAAGAGACACATGCCAAGGATAATGAATGTTCACAGACACAAGAGGACAATGAAGGTCTTAGTACGTCATTTAAAGAGCTACTTCCTACACCTGAGCTATTCAAAAAGAAGACAACAAACAGAAAATCTCTTAATTATAAGGCGCAGCTAGTAACCAAAGACCTGTTTCCTGTTACAAAATCTACAGTGACCAAAGTAACAACAAAAAAACAACCTGTACCATCTACGTCATCAAACGTGTCAGTTAGAAAATGCCAAAAGGATAACCTATCAGAAAACGAATCTTGGTATTGCTTTGTATGTGAAAAAATAGAACAGTTGGATATGCGAAGCTGTGTATCTTGTGGCACTTGGTGCCACGAAATATGTATCGGTTTTTCAAAAATCGATGAAGATGATTTCATATGCGTACGTTGTGATTAGGTTTTGGACCAAGATTTGATGTTTTATCAAGAATTTGATTTATGTTGTATCCTTATTTATACGTTGCGCTCTAAGTTTTGTTATTTTTTTATGAGTTTTGAGTTTGATTTATGTTATTTAATGAACGTAAGTTATCTGTTCGAGCTGTATTTTTGTGGGCCTTTTTAACCGACCTCATTTTTCCTTGTGGGCTTTATTAAACAATTATTCGGATAATAAAGCCCATTTGCAGTTTTTTTTTGCAAGCATGTCACAAGTTTCACATACATGTAAGACTGAAACTGTTCATGTAGTTTCCTTCAACATACTCCGAATTGAGGTATTGTTTGTATTTTGTTATTTGTTTTGAGGATTTTTTGCCAAATAAAGTAGTTTTTTTTTAACTGGGCCTTATTTGCCTCAGGTACCTTATTTATATAATAGTTAGGTTAACAATTTTTTTTTATTCTCTTGCTCCGTATTTAATGATATTTTAGTTACACTTTGATCTGTGTCAGCTGGTCGGGAAGCGGTATGTGATGAATTATGATATTTTTTTGCTCTAGTAGAAATCCCATGAAGTCAGTCAATTTGAGGTGAAGAGATGTTTTCCCTTCCCCTTTTCCAAAAAGTGTCTAATACGTATTTCAAATGAAAGCGCGCCGGGTCGACGTTTCGCAATTCGCGCGCGCGTTTTAATTTATTTTTCTTCGTTTTCTTATCTCCCATTCTCACTCCTTATCATCCTCTGTCGTAAATAATTATTTGAAATAATATGCATATAACCATCTAAAACACCACTATCTTCCGTAACATGTAAACTTTTTAAAATACCCTCGATTTATTACATATGTGACTTCACGACAGAGGAAAAAATAAGAACCAACCGACAGATGTATTTCGATCTTCAAACATATTCTCAAATATTCCTAATTCAAATTCGGACGAAGTTAAACAAATATTTGACATACTTCAGGCAATACGTCAAGTGTTGTTATTTTAAGAGACAATCTTTCATATACGGGTAGTTCTACAAAAATAGGAATTATTGCGGCTCCATCTATTCTGTACGATTTACATAAAAACCAGTTAAAGAGATGTAATTTTACTCAAAAATCTACTATTTTCTGGCAAATTCTCAGTTCCCTGGTGTGTCACAAGTACAAAATTCGAACTACAATTAAGTATATTTTAACAAATCGGCTATCGAATTTAATATGGAATTACGTTATGTATATAATCTATAATAGTTACTTGTATCGATACTAGTGTTACTCATCTTGTTAAATCATATTTTATCGATTTTTCAATTCGCCAAACTTTGTCCTCAGTTCCAATTATCAGTCCCCTGAGATTGCTATTATTTGCGGTACTGTGCTATGATATTCAGGTATCGAAACTTCCCTTGGGGAGACTTTACTTTGGAATGAAATCTATATGTGCATCTCAACAGCAGTTACACCTAACATCTTTTACATTCCGGTTCGTGCCGTTCATTAATTTGTACACGTGCTGGACCAGTCAACTACTCAGGACCCTGGTAAGTATTTCCATGGAAAATCATCACTATAGTATCTTGTATTCAGAATCAAAACAATTGAGTGTTCAATAATGCAGGTTATTTTCAAAGATTTGGATCTAATTAGTTAGTATTTTATGGTTTTTTATGAAAATAATTTGAAAATTCTCAGGCCCCTGTTCTCAGTCTCCTGGAAATATTGGTGACAGGGGACTGAGAACCAACCAGGGGGCTGATGAATGTGGATCAATCGGCTACACTTATGTATCTTGAAGTCATTTTGTACTCCCATTTGGCACTATGCCTCAACTTTCATTTATTTATTTTAGACCAAAATGAAGCCGAAGAACAAATTGAGCTGGAAGGAGATACTACAAAAGAAAAGAGATGTTGAGAGAGCCCGCTATCAAAAAACAAAAAATGATCTTGTTAAATTAGCTGAACAAAAAAAAAAGGAGCGACTTAAATATTTAAAAAAGAAAGAAAAAGGAACCAAAAAACTAATTTCAGAAAAGACACCACGAGAACAAAAAAAAGCGCGTAAGAACTGGAGAACCTATTCAGCTACACATTATACGAAAAATATTTCGAAAAACAAAAAGCAATAAATGATTTCATAAGGGAAAATATGGCATTAGTTTCAGGCGGTGTAATTATGAATTATAGACCATTGCAACTAATACAGAATGGAACACCTAGAAGAATTGAGGCAAAGAAGCGGTCTTTAAGGCAACGACGAAACGAAATTTGGAAATTAAGAAAAAAGATGATAATATAGCAAAACTCAAAGCACAACTGAATGAATATAAGAAGAGGATTTGTCGTTTGAAGAAGTCAGAAGCACTTTCATCCACTTCCAAAACTAGTAGAACAAGCTGAAAATTAGAATACACGAGCAGAAGTAGCGAATAAAGCTGTATTTGATAAAATAATAGAAATACAAATTACTGCAAAACTTAGGGAAATTGGAGATCCACGCTAAAAATAGAACTGCACGAAAGATACTCTTAGGAGAAGCCGTCAAACGAAACAAGCTATGGAAAATAGGATTATTTTCATGTAGATTGTTTGGCAATTGACAAAAACTAGAGAGCAAATAAGAAAATCTAAAAATCATATGAGGATGTAGTAGAAACTTTTCTAGAAGACGGCAAACACAGTAGATTATGGGCGGGCAAAAAAGAATTTGTTACTCAGAATAAACTAGAAAAACAAAAACGTTATCGTCTGATTGTTACTCACATTATTTTATGTTTAGTGAAAAGAGAACTACTATTCTTGATTTGAATATTTTCTATTTTAAAGATATTTAATAAAAAATAGTTCATACAAATTTGTCTATTTTCTATAAAGCTTCAGTTCCCTGAAATCGTTCCCAGTCCCCTGTCCAGATGTTTATGAAAAATGTCCATAAAATCATAAATAAATAATTTTTTGACTGGCCACTTCTGTACCGTTACTAAGTCATATCATAGGCTAGTTACAGCTTATAAAATTACTTAAGAAGTATATGGAGAGAAGCACCGTCAAATAATTCCTATTTTTGTAGAACTATCCATACACTGTTTCCATTTGAAAAGGAGCCACCCTAATATTTCAGTATTGCGACATAACAACAAGAAATACCGAAACACGTTAACTTTTAACTTTTGGAGGGGCACTTTTTAGCGCTAATGTCAGATTCATCCCTTCCCTACTGGAGATACCTCTTAAAAATTTTCATTGTTAAATTGACATTCATTTTCAAATCAGTAGCTAAAGTTTTTATATTTCGTAGGTTAACACAAAATTAGAATATGTTGGCATTGACTGTGAATAATTTTTCTTTCAACACCAACAAGTTTTTTAGGAGACATGATTCAAGATCAAATAAAGCACACAACACTCACAGGAATAAAGAAGACTGATTTGGTTTCTGCGCAGGTCAGTTGGCAAACTTAAGTGAAACGGAGTCTACTTGTTTGAATGGCAATTTTGTTTTTGTCCCTGTCAGTGTCTCTGTTACTGATTTTTTAAATTGTCAACATAATACGGTGGCATACGAGAAGTTAAAAGAGAGCCAGTAACTTTAAACAACGATTAAATAAAAATGGAAGGCCGGTATCAAAGGCAATGCAAAATTATTGAATAAAGATTTTCCAGACCTTTCAAATGAGGCATGCTTTGATACCTACAGCCGTCTCCAGTAGAGACGGGATGAATTTGATGTTTATGACATTAGTGCTAGAATTTGCCGCCCTTAAGTTGAAAGTTGACGCATTTCTAAAATATTAAGGGTGGGTCCTTTTCAAATGAGCTCCAAAACTTTTCATGAATGTCATTTAGATATTTTTTCGAAATATTCGAACGTAACCACGCTTCCAGAATAAACGATATAGCGACCAATAGAAATAATTTCACAACAAATTGATTACTTTTAATAAACTTGGTCAATTAGGCAACCAAACACACAATTTTTTTTAAATATTGGGAATAAAATAAAGAAAAACATTCTGAGCTGGTACTTTTTTCCTCTCTGTGACAAATACCATTTTAAATAAAAATAAATATTTGTAAAACATATAATTTGGTACAACTGGCGTTTCAATACAATATCTTGAATTTTTTTATATAATTAACTTCAAATAAAATTTGAATAGTCAGTTCTACGGATGTAATATTTTAATCTATTTTTCATAATTTCTGGTTGAGTTGCACCCTTCATACAAGTATTTTCAGAACACTCTGTAAACATTAAATATTAATAAAACCTGACGATGTATGTATAAATAACATAATGCAGCTAGATTTGAGTTTAAATTTATCATTCTCAATTAATGAAATATAATTTCCGTTATAATTATATCAACCTACAATCAAATTAGTTTTTAAAAATAAGTACATTTTATATTACACGTTACTCTTTATCACTTTAAATATTTTCTCGCTTGCAAAAGACTGATGTAAATATTATTACAAAGATACAAAGATAACGAGGTGTAGTTGTTCGCGAACACTTGTAGTTAACGATGTAGAACTGTAGCGGAAATAAATAATTGCATTATGTAAAAAATAATATAATAAGTGAGTAGATTGAGAGATGAAAGCTTTTGATACAACACATCATGCGGATAAGTTCTGTCCTTATCTCTAAAATCCATTGTTATTTACTCTACAGATATCTACCTATATATAATAATCCATTGTTACAAGCGAATAAAACCATATTGCGGTTACTGCTTATTGAAATTTATTACCTATATTATTATTTGAATCTGTCCTTAAATTATTTTTTTTCCAATCAAATTTGTATGAAGTAGAAATACAATTAAGAGCAGCTGATAGTTACAGATGAAATTTGTGAAACACGTTCCAGAAAAGTTCCATCGTCAGTTTTGTATTATGTCAAAGTATATTTGCGATTGTCAGACTGCGAATCCCTTTAAATCTGGCCAAGAGACTATTTCAGATTAGATAGTCCAGAAAGCAAGAGTTTACTGGAATAATGTACAGGGTTATTCATTATAAATGTCCCAGCCCCTACCATAGTTATTATTGTATAAACAAAAAATTTTTTAAAATAAAAGTTGTGTGGTTATAAACTTATTTTATTATAACGTTAACAAAAGTACAGTGGCGTGCATAGTTTGGGGGACACAAAAAATGTATTTGTTTTTTTTAAATGAGACACCCTATATATTATTGAATTTTTGAAAAGATGTTTCTGTTCTGATTTCAAAAATATACCATATCATACCCCTGTCTTACACCGTTCTTAAGATATTAAAGGATAAATAATACTATAAATATTGAAAAGTCAATATTATCAAAGTCAAAGAAAGCTATGAAAATCATGTTTATTAAATGTCATCATTATTGAAACATTCAAAATGGTTTACAGTGTAGGAGAAAAAATTCAAATATTCACTTGCTATATAGAAAATAACAAAGATAAACGTGCAGCGCAAAGAGCATACAGGGAGTTGTATCCAAATCGTCCAACACCCGCAGACAATACGTTCAAACGTATTTACCAACAGGTAAATAATATCGGTGGTTTTAATAGAAAAAGGCGACTAATTTATGCGAACAACGAAGATCAATTAGATATACTGCTTTATTTCGAAGGTAAGCCCTCTTATAGGTATTCTTGAGAAGTTTTTTGAAACACTAAATTATTTTTTAGAAAATTCTGAATGTAGTATAAATAATGCAGCAGCTCATTTGAATATGAGTTACTCTAAAATACAACGTACGTTAAAAACTAACAATTACAAACCATATAAAATTTTACCCGTACAAGCTTTGACAGAGGCTCGTAAAAGGAAGGTTTGAGGTTTGAGTTTTGCCGTCAAATGCTCCAAAAGTTAGATGGATCCTGATTATTTGACTAAAATATTATTGACCGATGAATCGTCCTTTTCTACAGCTGGAGTTTTTAATAGGAAAAATCGTAGGTCATGGGAAAACAAGGAGAATAGAAAAAGATTGATAAAACCAATAAAAAAATCATGAAGAAAAACTCTTACTGTATGGTGTGGAATTTTCAGAAACAAAATTGTTGGACCCATATTTTATGATTTCAATTTAACTGAAGTTACCTATCTGGAAATGATTCTTCCTGAAGTTTAAAATATTCTTGTAGAGTATTTTTTGGACGTTCAACTTCTGGATATGATTTGGATGCAAGATGGGGCAGCTCCGCATAATGTCCTACCTGTTAAAGAGCATTTGAACAATGTATTTCAAGTGTGGATAGGGAATAATGGAACCATATTATGGCCTCCTAACAGTCCGGATCTATCCCATATGGACTCATTTTTTGGGGGGTTTTTCAAAGACATAATAATAATGACTGTATTCAAGTCATTAAAGACCGAATTCAATTAGAAATAAATAATCTAAATGTAAACAATCAAGCCATTTCTGATACAATTCAAAATATAATCAGACGTTTTCAATTATGTATTGAAAATAATGGTGGACACTTCGAACAACTTTTATAAGTTATTATTTATTTATAATTGTAAAGTTATCTCTGTTATATTCGTTATCTATTATTTGTAATTTTAATTAAATGTTGACCAAAACTTTTATTTAATATCTAAAGAACGGTGTAAGATAGGGGTGTGACATGGTATATTTTTGAAATCAGAAGAAGAACATCTTTTCAAAAATTCAATAATATATAGGGCGTCTCTTTTAAAAAACGAATAATTTTTTTGTATCCCCTAAACTACGCACGCCACTGTACTTTTGTTAACGTTATAATAAAATTAGTTTATAACCACACAACTTTTATTTAAAATTTTTTTTGTTTATACAATAATAACTATGGTAGGGGCTGGGACATTTATAATGAATAACCCTGTACAAGGCTTACGGCAAGCCAAGGTCTTTATCAAAGAATCTTTAAACCTCAAGGCCTTGCTAAACAGGAATTATATAAGATTAGTATATCTGGAATTCTTACTAAAGGTACTACAAGCAGAATATGCCTGATGTAAAACAGATTCTGCGCTATGTGGCTGCCAAACGAGTCACGACTATAGACCCTAGGAGCTGTGTTCGTACGCCCTAAATTTGTACAGACTTGTCCTTCCAAAGACTACCAATATAACCAAACACGTCAAAGCTGTTTCATGCACAATTTAACAAATATAGACATTGCTGAAATACGTGAAAGAAATTATTTAACTGCATTGACCATTAAAAAGCTATTTCATCAAATACACATGTGTCCAAAAGTTTGGAATATTGGAATATCTCATTTTTTTTTTAATTTGCATGTAAAAATTTTTCTGAATAATTAAACATCATTTTGCTACAACTCCCACCAATACTAACTAAATCTCAAAGCCAGATAAACAATATGCACAAAAATGATTTATTCTTCTGGAGTGAAAAATTTACAATGAACCACTTAAATTTAAAATTAGTATAAAAAATTTTTTTTTCAAATTAATAATCAGTATTTCCTCCATTGACCTGTAGGCGATTTGGCATGCTGTCGATTTAATGATCGAGCTGGGCTTGCGGAATTCTCTCCCATTCTTCACGAGCAGCATCTTTTAGTTCTCGCAGTGTAATAGGGGGATTTTCTCGCTTCTTAATGCGAGTTTTGAGAATGTGCCAGGCATGTTCAATGACGTTCATGTCAGGGGAATTCGAGGGCTACCATATTGTGAATATTCCTGCTTCCAAAAAATTTTGTACTGCTACTGTTCGATGCGGAGGTGCGTTGTCATGCATAAACACAAATCTATCACCTACTGCCCCTCGGAATAGACGCACGACAGGATTTAAAACCTCCTCTATGTATACAGCACCAGTGACTCTTCTCTCCAGAACCAGTAGGGGCGTCCGTGTGCCACTCATAATACCACCTCAAACCATAATACTCCCACCTTAAAATGGGACACGCGATTGGGCTGTTTCTAGTAGGGCTTGTCGTCCTGAGGCCCTCCAAACTAGTGTTCTTCTCGAATCAGAAACCAAGCCAATTTTTTATTCATCAGAGAACATCACGTTATTCCAGTTAGGACCATGATGTACCATTTCTAAGCCCATTGCAACCTTACAATTTTGTGTTGATGTGTTAGTTTGGGAACACGTAAGGGTCTTCTACGATACAAATTTACTGCATTTAGTCTGCGTGTTATTGTTTGCCGTGAAATATTCAGTCCTTCAAGACTAACAATTTCTCTGGAGATACCACTTGTAGATTCCAGACGATTTCTACGAGCTATCAATGTTATCTGCCGGTCTTATGCAGCTGTTGTACATCGATTTCTGCCACTTCTGGGGCGATCCTTAACGTCATTTGTGCCTTGGAATTTTTTTTATTTTCGATACAGCACTCTGAGTGACGCCAATAATATGGGCGATATCACTTTGAATAAAGCCCTGTTGTAACAATGCAATCACTCTATATCTATCGAAATAAGATATCATGTTTCTAGGCATTTTTAAACGATTTGAATGAAATTTATACAAGAACTGAAATAATGTGTAAATACCAAAATCAGTTTAATGTGACCAAATTGCTACAAAAACGAATCAAATTTGTGATAATTTCCATTTAAAAATGCTCTAGAATAAATATAGACAACAGTTTTTAAACCACCATAGGCGTAGATATATTATTTGTACGTATTCCAAACTTTTGGACATATGTGTTTAATCTAGTATGGGTTTAATTGGTTAAAAAATTATAATTTTAAACGAGATTCCGGTAAAAGCAACGGAATTTGAATGGCCCCTACGAAGGCTAGACGTTGAGGAAACTAAAAGTCATTCGACTTTGGTTGGTCAACTGATAGAGATTAGATCTTGCGAACAGTGAGTTAAAAATGGTCTGGAGGTGGTCTTGGGGATAAAATATTCTGGATCGACAAAAAGGAACTTAGTAGAGGAGAATGTTGTTGAGATGGGCTTGATTCCCAAAGGTTGAGGCTTACATGAAGAACATCAAAGTACTGGACATTGAAATTTAGTTCAAAATAAGCTTTATTGATCATGAGATTGGGAAAATTTAATTTCAAAATAATTCAACCGAAGTGCTCTTAATTTTATTTCAAAAATTAAGTTACTCAATTGATAATTCTGCCTTAAAAAGCTACAATTTAAATCCCACATTATCGTTTACGTATTAAGCAATAAAAATTAGGCTAGCACAACTTTTAGCGAAAGCACGAAACTCTAATCTAGTAAAAGCATCCTTGGGGTAAACTTATGCGAATCTTCCTAGAGTTTGGACGCAGGCAGCAGCAACAAAACTATGATGAAATTCCATTTGATAGTAAAGATTGAAATTTAGAAAGTATTGATTTATCAATACGTAGAAAAAAAAATAAAATCGCACCTTAAATATTAGAATTGATAGTAGAGGCGTAGCCGAAACTAGCAAGCTTGCGAGACAAGCACCGAAGTGCATATTGAATTTTTTCTTTACAAAAAATTACCAATTACCAAGAATCGACTATTTTTCCACCTGTTGTCTGCTGCTCGAAACTAAAAATGCAAAATGTAGATTCACAT
>CAJUYG010000932.1:53488-84485 GCA_910591675.1 Galerucella calmariensis | reverse complement strand
ATCATATACGTTCAGTTAACCGATATGGCCTACATTTCCATTCTCTAAACTGTGCAGGAAATGGATAATATACATGTGGGTGTAGAAAAACGATATATAATACGGCTTTGTATTGGGGTATTTTTAATATTGACGACTTTTGTTTAGACAACATTTAGATTTTGACAAATTGTGATAATTTGAATTATAAATTCAGATAAATTTTTATTTTAGCATCGGCAACACTGGACTTCATTCTATTTGATGCCAGCTGTCATTTAAAATATACCCTCATATTTTTATACGCTATTATCTGCTTTATAAATTACAGAACAATCTGATCAAGATCAAGATCATTTTTAAATGTTGGGTTTGAATAAAGCAAATGAATTAAAGTGAAAGAACAGATTTTTTTAATACTTATTCAGGGTGTACCTACCAACCTTACGACAAACTTTGGTATGTGGGTTATTTTAAGAGATATCAAAAAATGTTATTAACATAAATAATAGATGTGTTGAAGGTCCATATTTTGAAATTATATCGAACTATACAGAGTGCTGCATAACTCCGTAACAAACCAAACATATTGTTTTTCAAATGGGAACCTCTGTATATTATACCGAATTCGGATTGGTTACATTTTTTTGAAGCTTTTGATATGAGGTTTTGCCACGTTATACAGAGTCCTTCAAAAGATATGGACACGTTTGTGTGAAAATCGTAGGTAAATGAACGCTCTGTAGCTTGTTGTACGTTGAAGAAAAAAAATGTATTTTGCCAAACAGAGTTTTGTAATGTGATGCAATATCTCCGTATCTCCGTATCGTATCTCACTAATTATGTCTTTCATGTCATCTCTAATAGCCGGGGATTTTATAAACATTTCATAAACACAAGACCCGAAAAAAATTAATATACTTTTGTTAAATCGGGTGACCGAGCTGGCCAATCAGTTGGGCCCCCTGTTACAGCATTGCATTGATGTTAACAGTGAACACTTTGAACCTTCAGCTTAATATTACGGTTAGGATTATACTTTTGGTAGCTAGTTTTGTTTAGAATGAATTATGCATTAAAGTTTATCATTAATTAGGATTTTTTGTTACATACAACGTTTATTGCTTTCACATAATAGGTCGATAATAATAGTTTACAATAAATATTACCAGATAACTCTGTTTTTATGAACTTTGGGTATAGGGGATGCTTGACTAAAATTGAAGTTACATAATCGAAGATTCTGTTTTTGCTATAAAATACAGGGTGTTCCATTTGAGAGAAGAAAGAAAATGACAGGTTCGAGTTTCCGTTCACCCTGTATATAAGAAAGAATATGATGGCAAAATACATTTGTTTTTCTTCAACGTATAACAAGCTACAGAGCGTTGATTTACCTACGATTTTCACATAAACGTGTCCATATCTTTTGAAGGACTCTGTATAACGTGGCAAAACCTATATCAAAAGCTTCAAAAAAATGTAACCAATCCGAATTTGGTATAATATACAGGGGTTCCCATTTGAAAAATCATATGTTTGGATTGTAACGGAGTTGTGCAGCACTCTGTAATATATGAACGAACTAATAAATAGTGGAGAATACAGAAAGTGAAAGACAACTCTTTGAAGGTTTTCTTAGCATTCGAAAATTTTTATTTTCATCATCAGGGAAACTACCAAAGTTATATGGTGTAATTGACAATTTGTAGAACTTGAAAAATTCTACTACAGAAGTGGGTACTGCATATTTGTGATAAGAAGCAAGAGCTAGATTTACTTGAAGAATCGGAAACTAGAAGACACTTACGAAACTCACAATATGAAGTCGTCAATAAACAGGTGAATCTAGGGATAGATAGATAGTTAACCAGGATATCTCCATATGGCTCATAATACCTAAGGTTTAATCATTGTAATATCATATCTTATTATTGATTCTATTCATAATATGTTAAGTCAACCACAAGATAGTTCACGATGATATTTCATTGAAGTGGAATTCTTTAGAAACAGTAAGTTTCATTTGAAAATGTTATATTAGGTCTACTGCACAATCCCTTACTACTTTGTTGCTTCCAAAGTACAATTAAAACCCGATAATTACTGATTTCAAGACCACTTCACTCCATCGAAAAATTATTTTTGAGAAAGTTTTAAATATTTTTATATCGGCAAAAAAACGTGTCAACTTTAATAAAAAAAGTAGTTGCCGTTTTTTTCACCTAAATAAAACCGAATACATTTTTTATGCTTGAATCTTAACGTAGCGATTTTATTATCGCAGCTTTACTTTATTTCTTCCACATTTACGATTTTTCAAAGACGAGGGTTTCCAAAGAGCCACAAAACTCTATACTGAATCTCTTAAAGACAGTTTCAATCTTAGAGTTAACCGTCAATTGGATTTGAGGAGTTCCATCGTAAAAAAAAGGAATAACATGGCGCAGTCACCCACTACTTTCCGCTTCTCAATGTCGTCTTATTTATATGCTGGGTTCAAATTAAAGCCATATTTCTTCCGTGTAGTAAAGTGGAAAAACTCTCAGATATTAGACATCAATGCTGTCGTTCGACCTTTTCCTTGAATTATGAGCTATTCTTTTCCTGAACAACATTCATTTTATGTTATTTATGCAATAAACATTGTATTTTGATTTGTTATTATTTATTTCTACTAAACGCAGTGCAATGAATAATGAGATATTTTAAATATATTATTTAATTATGAACTTCTATAGATTGACCCTTACAAAGCATATTTGCGCTCAATCCAGAAACAGTGGTCAATTTATAAGTGTGAAAATCAATTTCAATTTTATATTTCGTTCGGCCCCCAATAATGCCGTGTAACCTCAAACTACAGGCAGGCAGCAACGTTTTGACACGTGTCGACTACCTCCTGAATGGGCACTTCAAAGAGCTGAAACTAGTGAAGTAAGAAGAATATACTAATAGGCTGTGTGGAGTGGAAGAAGAAATTTTCATCGATAGGTGAGGCTTTCTAAACTGAACTAAAGCCTGCAGACATCCTGAAATTCCTACGTGAAAATTATAATGGGGAATCAATTTTCTAATGTTTTTATTCTCACAAGGTTTTTATGTTTATAGCTCGCCATCTATGAAGTAGGGGAAGGTGAGGTAATACGATCCCTGGAAGTCAAACGATCCCCCTCCGTAAATCAGAGACAACTAGTGCCATCTATCAAAATGCGCATGAAACATGTTCCCCACACCCCTGCCAGTTGCCACACCAAGTGTCCTGGCAGTGCGAGCGCTTGGTGTGATTTTATTGAAAAAAATCAAAAAGTGTGGTTCTGATCTAAGGCAAGCCAGTTTTTGGACTTTCATTACTTTTTACATGTTCGTGTTTATTGAAATGCTATTTTATTCGCGTGTATTAATAGCAGTTAATATTTAAGCAATGTTCAATCACCGCATGCGGTATTTGAAGGTTATATTTTGATCGATATCTTGAAATTTGGTGTTTGGGGCAAAATGATCCCTTTCTGTGTGTTTAAAATGATCCCTGGAATCATTTTACCCCATAAGTACCTATTCGTTGTTGTTACAGATCATGCCAAAAATTTATTTACGCAAAACTAATCGCCAAAGTTGGCCTGAAGAACAAATGCAAAAGGCATTAGGTGCGTTCAACCCTGACATTTTCATTAATGTGGACTTCATTGCAGCTGAAACGACTGAAATGGATGTTGACAATGACTCGGTAGAACCTCCCATTCCGATCCCTGGGACGTCAAGTTCTCCATTAGCAGAAACCGTGCAAATACCTTCTCCTCAAGCGAGGAATCACTACAGCCATTACAAGTGGATGTCCAAGAACTCCTTCATTTAACACCTCAGCTGTCTCCATTTCAAACTTCGACTCCAATGATGACTCAAAAATCTCCACAGTCATCGCGGCAAGCACCATCCTTCCCAAAAAATACCTCAATGTCTGAATCTTCTGGAAGATTACCTCCAGCTTTGACTGTTGGTTTTTCATCAACATCTTTTGGTGTTGGTGAAGTACGACCAACACCAAAGATAGTTGGAAAAAGAGCAAGTGTAAGACAAAGAAGAGTAGACACATCAGTACTGACCAGCACACCCTACAAAAAATACCTTGAAGAAGAAGTCAGAAAGAAAACAGATATAGAACAAAGGAAAGCCCTTAAGGAAGCGAATAAAATAAAAAAAACAGTGACCAGCAAACAGAACGATAAAGGAAAAGGTGGTGGGAAAAGGAAAGGAGTCGAGAAAGGAAAAGGAGGCGGAAAAAGAAAAGGTTAAAAAAGCAAAACAGGTCAGATTCTTCTGAAGAGGAAAGTGATACCGGTGGATTAGGGTGGATTAGGTGCGTTGTGTGTCTTAAATGTAGTATTATTTGTGTTTTTTTATTCAGAAGAAGAGTTTATTTGTCTACCTATTGCTTGACTAGGTATGTTGTTAATTTTGCAAACCTTTTAAGGGGATCATTATACCTCACCTTCCCCTACATACACCAAAAAAAGAGAAGTATGCTACATACATTTTTTTCCACTACTAGCTGTGAAGTTGAGCTTCTTCCAGCCAACTGAGGAGTTGAATTTCTCTATTAGTGGTTAATAATTTTCTATTATAAACCTAGGACAATAATGGACAAATTCAAATATTTTGAGAATTCAGGGATAGTAGTTCAGCAAAGACTTGTGCAACATAATTTTGTATACCCAGGAGATTGTCTTGAACATATTTGCTGCTTGAAATTACCAATCACAATAAAATTATTTGAATAAAAATGCCATTATTTTAAAATTCGCGCTCAACAAAAATGACTTATGACATAACGAGTACGTTCATAATATATCGAAAACTGACAGTTTAGTCAGTCAGACGACGGAGTAAACGCTTCTCGTGGTGCTTTGTGAATTGTTTTTAATTTTTGTCTTAAATTTGACTAGAAGTGGGAAAAATGGTATATACACCATGGCGTTGAAGACATTTATAAACCTCGCACTTTATTCCGCTCGGGGAAAAGCCACTCGCGAAATAATCCTGATGCTCGGTCAATAATAATAGTCTTCACCACCTTGGTGTACAATATACAATTTTATATTATTGAAACGTCAAACTCGTATGAACAGAAAACAATAAAAAACACTCATATATATTATAGACTTTGGCAGTTCTTCAAACTTCAAATTCGAATACCCTTTTTGTAACTGGCTATTAGATCATAAAGCATGACATATAATCAAAAAGTGACTATCTTCATCTTTAGGCATATGATGTATCTGTAGTGAAAGTTGCCTGAAATTTTCGGTTCAAGAAATTGTTAAATCATATTTGCGAAGAGAAGCCAAAATATTTAAATAAAGTAGAGTTAGTTCAGACATCCTTTACCGTTAAGTCATACATTGTCCAGCTTGCTCTCTAATTCATAAGATGGATGAGACGGAATTATGACGTCATTAACGTATTTTTTCTTGGGTCGACATAAATTTTATCTGTTACTTTTGATAGTTCAGTTGTCATATTTTGAAAACAATTCTTATGTCATTTATTATAATTTTGAGGTTAGGTGTAAAATAACATTCAAGTAATATAAGACATACGTAAAACAGCGGAATACGTCACCCATTATGACGTAACGGCAAAGGATGGCTGAACAGACTCCAAGTATCGGATATTGGGATACGGTACATACAAAGTATGAAGAAACAGATGAGTTCTGATAAGAGTTTTCCATATATGCTAGAAACAGATAACTCATTATTCAAGAATTTGAAAAAAATAAGATCAATACTTACTAAACGTATATGTATATGTAAATATCGTTAACTTTCTATTACATGTGTCTGGTAACGTTTTCTTTTGTGTGAAGATTTAGGTGTATCCGTTAGTTTTAAACTTTGTTTGCATATAGATTACCTTATTAAAGGCACAATATAAGAGCTGATGATTCTGTAACACTAAACGTAGTTAAACAATATTCTCCTTTGTCTGTTAATATGTATTCAGAGTAGTAGATAGTAAGAGACAGACTAATTACTACTTTTCAAAGTTTTAGGTAGAAAATCTGAAGCCAACAAATTATGACAGATTTAGAATGGAAAAAACTGTAAGCTATAATGAAAATTTCTCTTGGCCAAAATAAAAAGCTTTCTGTACTAACTAGTAAGTTTCCCAGTCATTTTATTAATTCAAAATATAGTCGAAAGCGCTCTTATCGTGCGGGTTCAAAGGTCACTAACCATATGTATCAAATCAGTAGCAATTTGAATTCTATAAGGTCTGTATGAACAGCTACAAGATATATCTTATACTAAATACTAAATACTAAAATTCTTATACCGGTCTACAAAACAATTAAATGATCCTTATACAACTAAAAAGGGCCCATTTTTATACAACTGTTTGGTTGTATAACAGTTCTATTAAAAGTTTATACAACTCTTATATGACTGTTCAATACAAATTTATACAACCCTTAATCGACTGTTTTATAATCATTTATACAGCTACTATAAAATGATTTAATAGTGTGTCATGTAGTCACATCTATAAAATAGGATTGAAGCGGCACTATGAAGGTTTCACAAAATGGTTGTATAATGCAATATATATTTTTATAATGCTGTTATTCAGAGCACATTTTGTCATCTAGCAGTTTATAAGAGTATTTTTTAGTGAAGAATATCAGAATCGAATTATATTTCAACTTGAACGTGCATCATACATTTCATTTGTATAAATGGAGACTTATCAAAACGACTTGGGCGGAGATCGATAGTGAGAATTATAATTTCATTTGGATGGTTTAATAGCACAAATTTTGATGCGGCGCAAATTTTACTGATAGATTATAGGTGTATATTTGGCAAGAATATGAAGCGCTTCAATTCTGGTTAAATTTCAAGTAGATTTTAGAATATCCTAAAATACTTTTTTTATTAGTTCAATAGTTTATCACTTCATATGGATATTCTTTCACAATAAATGATAAAGTCACATTTTTCAATATAGTTTCATGTTTCCAACTCAATTGCTCATAATGGCAGCGATAGCAGTACATGAATTGCTTATGGCGATTTATAAAACAACAATTTTATCCCAAAGAAATGCCTTAAACAATATTTTATTGTAAAATGGAACGGTATACGATAACTACTGTTTTATAACGAAGAATATTTAGGCACCATACAAGTAAAAAGTGTTTTATAATGCAACGCAATTGAATGCTATACAATATTTATTATACAATATTATACAGCTTCAATAAGACAAGCTCAAGTGACTATTTTATAATGTTGTAGCTGTTAGTTATATAGTATATTATAGAACTCTTATGCAAAAGGTATAAAAGTCTTATAAAATGATATTTTTGATATTGTATAAACTTGCTTATAATGTATTATATCATTTTAAAAGAAATGATCGTATGATGCGTTATAGCATATATTGTAAAAGTCACTATAAAATCATTTGATACAAACATTTTCTTTAAAAAACAAAATTATCGCAACAAAAGGCTTAATAAAAACGAAAAGTCCTTAAAAGTTGGGAGAGGTTATCAAAATATGATATTACAAATATACCCGGAGAAAATAATGATGTTTGATGTTTCCTGCACACTGGTTGACGAATTTCCACTTTTTCATTCATTCTCGGAATAATCTATCAGATTAAGTACCATTTTTTTGCTTGAGGATGCAAAATACCGGAAAATTGCTTCTTATTATTCATATTGTCAATTTGAATTGACAAAGTGACATAGCTGACATTTAAATAAAAACTTCGCTGGTGAAAGACTTTTTAGAATCGCTGAAAACTAAATATATATCCTTTTTCCCCCGTCAAAATTGCATAAGTCTGTCTCATTCATCCTACGGATTTTATTTGGAAGTTATGATTAAACGCAATAAAAGAAAACAAAAACGGTGAGTATGTCTTTGTTGGATCGTATGACCTGCATGATAAGTCTGCATTTTACTATACTAATATTTGCTTGATTAAAAATTGTTTTAAGCTATATTCCACCTAACAACTCTTTGTTCATGATATTCATGACGGTTTTGAAATTTTTTATAAAAATATGAAATGTAGGAGATATTTCTCCATTCGTTTACTATTGAACGTTGTTAGAATATAAACGACTTGATTTCTTATTCATCTGGTACAACATTAAAGTAGGTGTAAGGCAAAGAGTTAGTCTGTCTACAACACTTTTTAACATAACACTAGATGGGGCGATTGAAGCAATCAACCTAAAAGGAATTATTAGTCACAGCTCCACACAAATATTAGGATATGCCGATAATTTAGCTTTAAATACTAGAGACAAAGAAAGTCTAGAAAATACATTCAGTAACTTAATAAAAGAGGCAGCAATGTAAATATGTATTTTGGGGTGACATTCACTGGGACCTAAAAGATCTATTCTGCCCCCTCACTTCTACTCAGTTTCTGAGGAGAGTGTCAGAAACTAGTAGACTTTAGATCTATTTCCCGGAGGCATTTTAGGATGTCTGCAGGCTTCAACTTGGGAAAATGTTCCACAGGAGTTTACTGTCTAGAGTTAAACCTAGATACTTGACTTCTTGTCTCCATTCAATCTCGTTCCCATCAAGTTTTATGATTTTGAGGTTGAGTTTTTTTTCTTAGTGATGGCTATCAGGATGGTTTTAGTGGGGTTGATCAATGAGGGTTAACCAAGAGAAGACAAAATATATGCAGATTTCTAGGAAGACAAATAACTCTGCCTTTTTAAATAAGGGAGATTATACTTTCCAAAGAGTAAATAATTTCAGATACCTGGGAATAGTAACTACCTAATTGATGAGAACAACAGAAGTATGAAAAAGTGTATTGGGAGTATCAGACACTACTAAAGGACAAATGCATCAGTAAAATAACAAAATCTCAGGGTCCTAGAAGTGAGAATCATATAAAGGATACAGAATGAAGGGTACGGAAGACTATATAACAATGCATGAATGGTGAAGATATAGTCAGATATAAAGGAGATGCGACTAAGATAGTACGGACACCTTCAAAGAAGGAATAAGGACGACCCAATAAGAAAGCCTGCAAATCCCAGCCCCAGGGGACGTCCCAAACTTAGATGAGATGATCAGATGATTGATGATCTGATGAAAATAGAACTCCGTGAGTGGATAGAAGAATAGAGGAAAATCTCAAAGTTGGCGAAATCCTGCCTAATGCGATCGTAAGCAGAAGATGACACAACTACATAATTAGTTTTTGAAATCCCGTTAAAACAAACAGAAGTTAATCATTTCTTACTCCCCCGCACTAACTATTTATACGATCCTGAATATAATTCATGCAGTGATTCCATCCTATTGATAAAAAAATATACATCCTTCTATCATTTTCATGAGTATTATACCTAAATCAATAAAATCTCAAAAGTGAAAACATATATTTTATCTCAAATCAGAAAACATACCGTTACATTTTATCTCAAATCTGAAAATATATCGTTACATTTTATCTTGTTATCTTTCCAAAGAAAATTGTACTTTTCTTAACGAGGTATTTAAAACAAAAAATTCCAGTGGGTATTTGAATAATACATGAACTTCAGTGAAAAGTTCTGTTACCTCAACTGCTATAAAATACAATAATTTATTAAAGACCAGTTTACTTTCAACAAATGATATAGCCACACCCGAAAAAAGTCAACAAGAGCGTCGAGAACAACCATAATTGTGATTTAAAATAAAAGCAGTATCGTTTTTCAAAATGAAATGTTATTCATGGGGCTGCAATTCTAAACAGTTGTTGGTTCGCCGTCGTTGTCGTAATTTGTTTTGATGCCAAGTTCCTTCTTTCCATCTTTCTCCCTTCTACGAGGGCCGAACTGATTTATTCTTTTTGTCTGTGCTAGAGCTTTTGTTAGTTCAAACGCAGTAGTTTATGACACTCGTTTGGTTACTCTATCGCGTTCTGCTTTTAACTGCTTATTCTCATTATCTCATACAGTCTACCACACTATGTATAGACGTTTTGGAAGTTTGAAGTTACTAACCTTACAGTTTTAATACATTTTCTACAGTTTTTTCAACAGTTTCGAAAAAAATGATATTCAGAATTTTTTATTATTATCTATAATAATATATATGAATCTTTGAATAATAAAAAGGTGAATTATATAAAAAGATAAAACAACAAAACTATAAATCTGACACGTCTACTATTACCATTTGATAAATTTAGGATTTCGATGATCCTATAAATAGTTCGATTATAGTATATTACACACCGAGGTGGAAAGAGTTTCATTACTGTCGAGAGATTAGTTAGTTAGCTATTATCTCGAGACAGTAATGAGACTTCCTACCGAGGTTTGTATACTATTTTATTTACAACCATCATATCCCGATCAAAATTGATAAATCTTTGTTTCGTTCTGAACACACAATAATATTACATTTGACAACTACTGTCACCAATATAAATAAATGTCAGATAAAGTCGGATGGATAATAAGTTCGCGAATAATAAATCAACAAAAATTTCCTCCAATGAAGAATTGATGGATTGTACCCCTCCAGAAATAGGTATAATATTTATCAATGTGTCATATTTTTAAATATAAAAAATATTCATCTAAAATAGATTAACGATCATATTATTTTAGAAGGTGGGAGTGAGGGCGGGAAGTAGAGGTGTGTAATATGACACTTTCTAGCCTCCAATGACGTTAGTAATGACAGCATTACATATATGATTGTGAATAAAAACATTTTCAAACCAAATTTTGAATATTTTGCGAAGAAAAAACATCTGCACCTTCTATAGAGTTTTCCTGCGACTCGTCAGTTATCTCTGAAGGGTGAACAGATTGAGACCTCAGAGAAAACTGTCCAGTACAGTACGACTAGTGGATCTACGAAACCGCACAGAGCTTTATCCTCCCTATCCTACCTTATTCTATCTTTTGATAATGAATTTCTGGATGGAAATGACTTGGCTATGATCCCATAAAGCTGGTGGCTGTATCAAGAGGACTGTGGATCGTGTAGATATTCCTAGCCTAGACACGATGCTATCTCAAATAGAGGCAATCTGTTCTAAATTACTTCGTCTATGCTAAATCAATAAAGATACACTAACTTATCTCGACAAAATAGAAGAAAAGCATATTCCATGGAAGAAGATTATTTTGAAACACCCTGTGAACATAATTGTGTTATATTATTGATAATTTTTTACTGAATATAGTAACCAATCAAATTACTTAATTTCAAGTCATGTGTCAAATTTCATCCAATCACCGCTGTATTACAGCGATAATACCCTACATGTGGTGTTTTCAGTTTGGTGTTTACTTTTTATTAAACATTAATTAAACGTCAAACTGACAACTGGATTAAAAATGTCGCGAAGATTAGGTATTGCATCTAACGATTCAATTAATTTACCAATTGTACTTTTCACAACTGTAGTTTTAAATAAAAATATATACTATTTGATTAAAATTGATAAAGTTTGTATTGAAAATTATTAAACATCAGATTGGCAATCAATTTTTTGAAAGCTACAAAGTTAAAAATTATCTTATCGAATACTCCTCGGGTCTTGATAAATACTCAAAATTTTGTCGTAGAGAATCCTTCAAGCGTGTTGCTCAAAGATAATAGCCCTCGGCCTGCGGTCTTGGGCTATTATTAAGCAACACGCTTTCAGCATTCTCTATTACAAAATTATCTGGGTATTATCAAGACCCTAGGGGTATTACTACTGATAACACGCTTTACTTAAATATGACAATTGTTACAGGGAACTGTAATTAAGAGAATACCAGTATTACGTGTATTTTTAATTTAGAAGAATATGCCCAAAATGCTTTCATTGCGCTTCAGCTCAAGCTTCAACCTTTTCATCAATTTACGCGTACATGCCGCTCTTAAAAATTCTGGAATTATAGCTCTTTATTTTTCCTTCGTTTTATTTTTTAAATCTTCAAACGTGCTCAGATCCTCCCTTTTCAGCTTCATCTATCACTTCCAATATTATATTGGAACTAAAAGCTCAAAAGGGTTTTGGACCTCAAAAATTAGTTCCCGCTCCTCCTTTCCTAGTTCGTCTGCTATTTTATTGCCTCCTTTTCCAGAGTGTCCTGAAACCCACAATAAGGGATCCCTAGTTCTTTGAGCTTTCCTAATCATTTCCATACCAACCTTTAGTGGCTGTTATCCCACATGATGACACTCCTTTGTCTTCCCAATATTAATAGATATAGAAATGAGTACATTCTAAAAGAAATGGAGTGGTATACGTATATGCCACAAGAAGATAGGATGGCAAGGATCGTCATCCGAGGAACAACGCACTGCGAGGACACCAAGGAAATTAAGGAAGAAATCGAGAGACAAGGGGTAAGTATAAAACGACTAGCCCAACTTCATTCCAGATTCGGAGAGAGAAGACCGCTACCCATATACCTGTTGGAGCTGGAGCCTGAAGAATAAGAAAAAATCCGGAAAATCCAACACATCCAGAACGTGAGGATCAGGTGGGAAGAACAAAGAAGAGGAAAAGGGCCGACGCAGTGCTACAACTGCCAAGGCTTCCACCACGGACAGACGACGTGTAACGTGAACACGGAATACGTGAAGTGCGGAGGTCCACACCGATCCAACGACTGCCCACGACCGAAGACCAAGCCGGCCACCTGCGCAAACTGCCAGGGAGAACACCCGGCAAACTACAAAGGATGCCCAAAAGCTCCAAACAACCAGAAGACAAGGACAATAGCAACAGCAGTGAAGAAGACAGGAGTCAGCTACGCCCAAGCCGCAGCTAACAAGAAAACAACAACGACGACAACAGCAAAACAACAGATCCTCGAACAGGTGACAAAGCTATTAGCTCAACTAATGGCTTGAAGTCGCTTGTAAGAGATCGGAAGAAAAGAAGACACACTCTATAACGGTGTTCTCAGCCGAAATTGCCGGCTGAGGACGCACTTTGTAGAGGCAGCGCAAACACACACAACGGAAGACCGCCGAAGAAAAAACCACCGAGGTTACACGGCCAAAAAGAAGACGGCTCGCCCCCAGCTGCTAGCCCTTTTAGCTAGGGACGAGCTGTACGCCGAAACGCGAACCATGATGATGAGACCCATCGGATAAGATGGGGGAAGTGGTGGAAGTCCTCCCCGGAGATGTATCTCGCTTAGAGAGGAACATCCTGGGTGGAACGGGCTCATCAAGGTTGTGTGTGTGAGTACATTCTCCCACGGCTTGAAATATAGTTGAGGCTTTTCACAAGCTTTAGGAGTGTTTGTTTCCTGGCCTGCACATTGCTAACCTATTGCTTTTGAGCAGTCTGTATACCAAGTTCAAGAAAATATGATCTGAAATTTTTTTCCATTTTTCCGAAACTTTTTTAATTGAATAAACATGAGAAAATCCGCAAACTTTCTTGTTATTAGTTGTTAATTGCCAAAGTCTCACTATTCCGTGAAACAATTAAATGCATAACCTGCACCTCAAATTATCGTTGCTCGGGAAATTTGCATGAACTCCTCACTAACAGACATAGAGAGTTTGTCTTGGCAAAGTTTGTTAAATTCCAACACTTCCCTTGTACTCGACATAATATAATGCTATACCAGAGCAAACTCTTATCGATTTGGAGGGTAGTCGTCCTTGTTTAACTTATGTAGGGCTTTTACTTTATTTTCCTACCGCTGTTTTGTATATTTTACGGTCATGATATTCCCCAGATATTTTTTTCAATAAAAATAAATATCGTATCTTGCACGCCAAATTTCGATTTTCACAACAAGCGCTATTCATTTAATAAAAAAATGTGATAAGATAACTTTGTTACAACTCAATGATATTTAGTTATTTAGTGGGACATTTTATTCTGTGACCACCTACACCAATTTATGAATTGAAATAATATTGAAGCTTTCTGCAACTGTCCTGTCTTTGTCTCTTCCATTTTCACTATTATTGTTTAAAATTACAGGTTCATGCTTAAATTTCAGTAACCTTATTTTCATTCTGGGGAAAGGAATCCTTTTGCAAAATCATCTGCAATGTAATATTGAAAGACGCAAAAAAGTTTCGACCATTGGAAAGATATAGTAGGACTGGAAAAATTGAAGTTACTAATAGAAAAATACTACCAAGTGAGAACAGATAAATGCCCGAATCAAAGAAAATCTCGCTACACCTCATTTCATTCATCGCAATTGCTCTTTTATCAGACCATGATAAATTAGCATGTCACTAACAAATGTCCAAAACTAAACACAGTGTGTCTTCGGTGGTTTCCCTGCGTTATAACCGGGACAATGTTGACTAATTTCGCGATCATTGACCTGATAAGCCATATGGCATCCTTAAACTGGGAGATCAGCCACAGCTTTCTCTATCAGAATTTAGTCATAGAAACGTTGTCAACCCTGAAGAGGATTTGTAGATGATAACAGGGTATAAGGAAGATCTTTTGTTGTATTCAACATAGATTTGAAGATGATTTTCTTTGTATTCAACTTAGATTTAAAATTTAAATCGATTAAAAAAAGGAAACGAAGTGAGTGGTTGTTTTTTTTGTTATTTATGATATTTTTATGATATGAAACAACCAGATAAATCACATTACGCAAATCATCTACTTGACATCAAAAATTCATTGAGACCCTAACAGAACTAGGAGAACTAGATATTTGTGATAAGAAACAAGAACTATATTTCCTGGAAGAGTTAGAAATTAGAAAACACCATACAAAGGTTGTACCTATCAGATAAACCCTAATGAAATCTGCACTATTTGTAACCAAAAGTACCAAAAGTTTGTAAACAAACGATTGACCACATACTTTTTGATTGTCCAATATATTGTTGTATGAAACAATTCACCTTAAATTACCTAGCAGACAGACATCAATGCTGCAGCTGATTCACTAAATAATATTACAATAAATTCAGCTAAAGCAATTGCTTTTTGGAAAGTTCTAAAACTCAGAGCCTTTATTATAAATGAAAAAGGTAGGAACTTTAGTTCCTTTTAAGCAAAAGTTATGTAATACATCTGACGTTATAGATAAACAATTTGCATATTCTTTGGTGGTTGAGTAGTAAGCACACCAGACTCTCACGCGGTAGACCCGGGTTCGATTCCCCGCGAGGAATTTTTTTTATTGTTAATTTTATTTTTAAATAATCATTCTGCTTGATATTAATAACGACAACAGGTAGACGTTTGAAATATTTAGCAGAATATTCATTATTATAGATAATGGTACGGTACCCTCCATGAGGGAGTCCGACTGGCAACATCTACTTTATAACAGCATCGTATATTTAAAAAAGGAAACCGTAGCATTATACAAATTGGACATTCGTTTACCACAAAATTAGTGGAAACATAAAATTGAATTGTTAAATTTTTAATTTGAAGTTATATTACAGTTTATAGAAATTTTTATTTTCTAGATTTTTTCCTAAGTGGGTCGTAGAAAAAATATGCTGCTCGACTCGTGTGGATTGTCCATATCGCACTTGAACGATTGAGCACTCCGCCTACGGCGTCGTGCTTCATCTTCGTCCTCGTGCGATATGGCCATCATATCCACACTAGTTGCACAAACTACAATTTCTTTCAAAATATGCCCTTTTACATTTAAAAACTACCTGCCAAATGTCAAATCAATTTATCCATCCATTTTAAAGTTATCGAATTAAAACATTCAAGTTTTCAAAATTTCAACACCCTGTATTTCGAAAAGTAGCTAGACCCCTTAATCGCGCAAAAAAAAATTATGGAAATAATAGTAAAAATTTATCCGAACAAATTCAAGTAGATCACTAGCACTGCGAATACCAGCTTTGCATAGAATTTCAATATAGCATCGGTGGTTCAGTGGTTAGAATGCTCGCATAGCACGCGGGCGGCCCGGGTTCGAATCCGGGCATGAGCATATTTATTATTATGAATCGCTGCTTCGTAAACGAGAGAGAGACTAAGGAGGCACAAGCACGCAAAAGCAAGGCACATAACGAAGCAATGTAACATAACGCAGCGTAACGTAACGCGTAACGGTCAGATCTTTTGCGTCGCGACCCCTGGTCGCTCAAACATAACCTGGCGTGAAGAACTAAAGTTCCAATAACTAATATTTATTTTATCATTGTTAGTAGGTTTATACATTGTTCTCACCCTTTTCAAAAAAATTTTAGAGATTTTAGAAGGAAATAAACTATCTACTTTTCTATCTATCACTTAAGAGTCCCACAATATGAAGTCGTCACCAACTTTTAGACAAATCGCATTTTTTTACCCATCACGAGTATTAAAATCTGTCAATAGCCATACTTGATACAAATCTTCATGATGTAAACTTTTTTATGAAACTGTAGATTATACTTTCAACATAGCAGAATTTCTTCGTCTCGATAATCATGAATAGATATTTTACAAAAAAAATGCAACACAAATACAAACAAAAATTGTTTAAAATTATCAAAATTTCAAATATTTTCAACGATCTGGCAACATTCGATAGCTTGAATTTGAAGGTAAATGACATAATCAAAACAAAAATTATATCAAAGCACCAAAATTATCAAAATCTTATTTTTTTGTCTATTCAGCAACATCTAATTACTTAAGACTCATTCAACTTTTACCTAATACGTCTATGTCATATGAAAAATACTTCCAATTACTAACAAGTACCTATTTGAAAAATCGTTAGTACCTAATGTGGGTTTCAAGAAAACTCCTAAATAAATGAGAAATAATCTTAATTTCTCGGACTTCATAAACGATATCAATTTTCTATTTTCCCATTGACAGTACCTAAATATTTTAACATAAAATTTAATATATCAAATTTCAACTTAAAATTCCCAGTTTTATAAAATCAAAAAGTAATAAGTCCTGACCAGTATAGGAGTAATACAAATCCCACGAATATTATCAAGTATAATCAATAAAATATATATTCCAAATACCTGAATAATATTTGCATGCACCACTTACAATAATTTATAAAAGTTCCTCTCTAGATTTGACTATACTAAGTAATTTGTCATAATCCTACACTTCCAACGCCAATGAACATCTAGTAAACATCGAGCCGCCCGAGTTTTTGTTATCCTCAGAAAAAACTCAACTACGATACCTTAACAAAGAATTTTTAATGTACAGTTAGTGATTGTGTTTTGAAAAGTGTATACGCATATTTTTATAGATCAGGTAATATATTTTATTGGATTTGACAATTTTCAACCATTTCTATTCTTTTGTACTATGAATTTTGAGTTATTATATTATGATCAAATTCTATATAAGCATAAGCATTTTTTGCTAGATCAAAAAATTAAAAAACAGCTATCCTTAACAAAATACTAAGAAACCTATAGTTTTGATTTGAAAAATATGAAACAAAGTTTCAGTATTTCATTACAAATGGTTGTTTATATAATTTTAACTAGATTTAAAAAATTTGATGGTAGTCAAGATTTGTTTATAACAAATTGTTGTTAATCAATATGGGAATTGTCAAAATTTTTCTTTGTTACTTTGCAGAAGCTTGTCAATAATTATTTAAAACATTCAAACATTCTTATTATAAAATACATTATATATTCTGACTGTTTTTAAGAGCTTATATCTTCGAAACGGTTCTGGATAATAAGATGCGGTTTCCACAGTTAGGTTTAAAATTACCGTGAGTTTTGTTGTGACACATTTATATAAATGGTCTACTTCCGGTTTACCCGCTAGAAAAGTGGCGTATTTTCAGAATACAGTAGATGTAATTTTTTAAATGGGACTTCCTGTATATTTAACAATTTATTGAAAAACGCATATTTTTACTTTATAACGGTACTTTAAAGTTTAAAATCGGTTAACAGAAAGCGAAGTTTAGATAACTTTAACTAGGATACTGTAATGACTTAGATATAAAGTTGGAACTTTATTAGCTAAAGTGAACTGTACAAAACAAATTGAAACATGTTTTAGGGCACTCTAAAACAAATGTTCGGTGTATCTTCCTTCTTGGTCTATACATTTGTGGAATCGAACCAAGTTGTCAAATGCTGCTGTCAGCATTTTAAGAGGAATATTTTCCATTACCTGCCGTATGTTATTTGTCATACTAGTTCATTATTGTGTTTTTGTTGCTTAGTTACCAACTATCTAATGTCGTACTTTATGCCCGTGCGGGCACAAAGAGAAATAATTTTTCTTTTACTTATTTAATAACCATGTCGTGAGCTTCTTTAGACTTTTTTAGCTACAGATTTTCAGTTGCTTTCTTGGCTTTTTCAATAATTTCGTCAGGAATTCCAAAATCTTCCTTCATTTTGACTTCTAACTTTAACACAAAAATTATTGTGATTTTATGACATTTATGTTTGTCAACATTCACCTATTAATTCAAACCGAATTTTTTAAAACACTGATTTGTATTGAGATTGGATTGCAATAAAGAACTAGTTTGACATTAAAAGTTTGTATGTACCGCGAGCATAAACAAATGTGTATACCCTCGGGCGACTTACAAACCCTCGGGCCGGAGGCCCTCGGGTACGTAAGACGTCGCCCTCAGGGCATAAACATCTATTTATACCCTTGGTACATAAATAACTACTTTTATTCCTCAATAGTAGCAGGCATCGGGTTGTAGACTCTATTTTTCACAAATCCCCATACAAAAAAATCTGGAACAGTCAGGTCTGGGGAATTTGGAGGCCATTCTATTGGACCAGTCCTACCAATCGAATTATTTTCAAATTGTTGGTTAACAGATTCTCTTGCTATGTTGGAATAATGGGGTGGAGCCCTGTCTTGTTGAAAGGAAACATTTTTGTTCAAAATAACATCTTGTTCTAACTGGTTCTAGCAAAATGTGACGTTCTGTCAATGATCGTAATATTTTTGTAATGTGACATATTAACGCCTCCTTGATTATTATTTATTAAGATTTATTTATTAAGATATCTGAATCATTACAGCATAAAATTCAATGGGATTCGACAAAAATAATATTGAAAGAGCCCAATAATAAAAGACGAAAAATCAAAGAAAGTGCTTTGATACAACTAAATGCAGATAAATGTGTAGCTAGTATTTCAGCCGAATGTAGTCAAATTTGGTAACCAATGTTAGAAAGAGAAATTTCCAATAATCAATTACCTGCGTTATCAGGATAGCATCATAAGTTTTTATCCAGGTTTTCTTATGATTTATCATTGGAATAGTAGTTAATCGATACACACTTCAATACACAAAATCACCAAACTGAGTTATACATGTTTTGAAAACAAAAATGATCATACACAAAAAAGTAACAACAAACGCGTTTTATTAACAACATTTCCAAAATAAGCTAAAAAAAGCGCTATCCCAATAAAAACCGTTCCTGGAACGTGCACTTCACTGGATTCCATTTCTTGTAGACTACCATATCGTTAGAATGTCATAAAATAAAATTTTATATCACATTTGTGATCTACTATGAATGGACCTTAATAAAATTTGACAACAAAGTTTTGTAGTCTGAAACTTCAAAATATTATTGATTGTCTAGTTGTCATATTTTTTCGTTGTGTCAGATAGGGTTCAAAAATTATTTTATTAATTTTATTACTAGTTAATCTTGACAACGGTAGCTGGAACGCTACCGAAACGTCGAAATAAAAAATAAAAAACATTATTGTGGTTTGATTCCCAAAAGAATAAGAAAAAAGAATAAGTAATGCCACAAGGAACTTACAGAAGATAAAAAGTTATCTAACTTCGCTTTCTGTGTACTGATTTTAAACTTTAAGGTACCGATAAAAAGTAAAAATATGCGTCTCTCAAGAAATTGCTAAATATACAGGGTGTCCCATTTGAAAAATTACCGGAAGTACGCCATTTATATAAATGTGTCACAGCAAAGTCATGGTAATTTTAAACCTAACTGTGGAAACCAAATCTTATTATCTAGAACCGTTTCGAATATATAAGCTCTTGAAAACAGTCAGAATATAATGAGACACCCAGTATAACATAGGTAGATAACATAGGTAGAATTGAAAGGTGGATTTTTTAACATCGAAATTTATTGTGGTGGATGTAGATCAGATGAACATAATATTTATCGAATTATTTAGGTATTTTCTATCGCAATAAAACATTAAAGACATTAAACACAGACGTTTAGGTGTGAGTGTTGACATTATTCAAGTAATCAGATCGACAGTAATCGACAAAAAAGTATAACATTCCGATAATTGCTCACTCTGGTTTTTGTTTGTTGTGTCATACTATTTGTAAATTCAATTGCCCATCGCTTTTCGGACAAAAAAATTTAAAATTTCGCTAAAGGTATTGAAAATATAATTGACAGTTTCGTGAAACAATTCTACATTATCAGGATTTATTAATCTTGTATTCGCAGATGTCAAATTGAATTGAAAAGTTTGTCTTGACTGTTATCAAACAATATTAAATTCTGTTACTTTTTTACAGATTTTAACGCTCGTTTTGGTTCAAAAAAAGCGATTTGCCTAAAGGTAGGTGTCTGTTGTAACGAATAACAAAAATAGAAATATTTTTGATGGTTTAAATTGAATAATAAAGATTGTTTTTCCAAATTAAAGGCCGAGATATTACAAAAATTAGATTGAAAAAATTCACTCTATCAACTTCAGTGTTAGTCAGTCAGTGTTAGCTATGAATCAATAATTGAGATTTTAAATTTATATATACCTACTTTTTATTTTATAAATATATTTCCTATTTTTGTTATTTAAAAAGTATGCCTGAAATATTTTTGCTAATAACCATTTTTCGTAAAGTTGTTTTAATTTGAATAATCTTATGAATATTGAGAACACCCCAGCAAAGGTAAAGTTTCTCAGATTTCTGTGAGCAAATCGATTTACCAATTATGTAGTGAACACAATTTAATATTTACCAAATAAAATATTTAAGCTTATGAAAAAAAAATACATTTTTTCAACTTTACGAAATAAATAGGAAAATTACTGGAGAAATCAAATGTCTTCACAACTCCTAAGAATATTTCAAATTTTGTTCCCCAATTTAAAAGGTTCAAAGGTTCAATATACAGTGCTATTCAAAAGTCCCCTCCCCCCCTCGTATCTTTTGAACGGCTACAACATCAATAAAATTTTGAGGGTGAAAATAAAGTGTTGTAAACTTCTCTACGAATGGTAGCAGGTGACGTAATAGTAATAGATGACGTCACAGTGCCACTCTGGTCAATAATTTTAAATAGGACCTTAGGGCAATTGATATCTCGTTTGAA
Source organism: Galerucella calmariensis (assembly GCA_910591675.1). NCBI lineage: Eukaryota > Metazoa > Arthropoda > Insecta > Coleoptera > Chrysomelidae > Galerucella > Galerucella calmariensis. The sequence goes on along the minus strand of CAJUYG010000932.1, from coordinate 63,208 downwards.
AGGCATTGAGATTGGCTACATAGCCATATCAATTTTGTTTGGGCTTAAACTAATTTTGAGAGATAAATTAAATAAATACCAAAATTATTGAAATTATTTTTTTAAATTTAATTAATCAAATATCAACAATGGATTCTTATAGCAAGTGTTCGAAATGTGCTCAGTCTACTTCCTGACAGTAATACATCCTATTAGTAAACTCTTGTCGTACTCGTTCGAATGTGTCAGTTGAAATTGCATTGCATTCTTCAAAAATTCTTTCTTTCAAAACACCAATGCTATCTGGTGCCGTAGTATAAACCTTGGATTTCAAGTACCCCCATAAAAAATCGAATGGTGTCAGATCTGGTGACCGAGGTGGCCATTCTATAGGACCTCGCCGGCCGATCTATCTACCTCGATATTCTTCATACTGCACCATAATAATGTGCAGGAGCACCATCATGTTATTTCCAGATGGCCGAATTCATCTGGATTATCTTCCAGAATTTCAAGAATTAACGGCTCAATTGCATTTTGTAACAAATCCAGATACACTTCACCGCTTAAATTTAAATTTAGGAAAACAGGACCAACTATGTGGTTTCCCAAAATACCTGCCCAAACATTGACTTTTTCTGGAAATTGGGTATGTTGTTCACGAATGGTGTGAGGATTTGTGTCACTCCAATACCTTACATTTTGTGTATTCACATTTCCATTTACGCAAAAAGTACTTTCGCCACTAAAACAAATTGTTTTTGTGTAATTTGGGTTTTGAATAATTTTTTTTGTCATACATTCACAGAATTCGAGTCTTCTGTCGGGGTCGTCATCCGAAAGGAGGTGCACCATTTTTAACTTGTATGGATGAAATTTATTTTTAGCCAACACTCTCTGTACTGTACTTTTACTTCACAGATAGACGCAACTTTAGTTGAAGAGGAAGTAGGGTTTAGGTACTACCATTTCAGCAACTATATCAATTTTTTTATTATCACCAAATGTTGGTCGACTTGTTGCTTCAAACTTGTGAAGAAGCTCCCTCAAATAAGTTCTCGAGATAGGGCGATCTGGGTATCTCTCAAAATAAACGTTCCGCTTCATGGAGATTCTTTCTAGATTCACCAATTATTAAGATAGCTGCTACTTTGACGGCTTGAGTACGTACCATTTTGCCTATGTAAACTTTTAAATAAATATTTAAGCTATTTAAAAAACTTTGCAAAGCAACAAATACTATTAAATTAAAAACGTCAATTTTTTTGACAGAAACTGAAAAATCTTTAATATTTAAATGTGAAATAATAATTTTGGTATTTATTTAATTTATCCGTCAACATTAGTTTAAGCCCAAACAAAATTAATATGGCTATGTAGCCAATGTCAATGCCTTTCAAACGAGATATCACTTGCCATAAGATCCTATTCAAAATTATTGGCCAGAGTGGCACTGTGACGTCATCTAATACTATTACGTCACCTGTTACCATTCGTAGAGAAGTTTACACTTTATTTTCACCCTCCAAATTTTATTAATGTAAATGTAGCCGTTCGAAAGATACGAGGGGGAGGGGACTTTTGAATAGCACTGTATATTATTAAATACCAAAAATAAAGTTTATCAACTATAAGTACCTATAAGATTGGGAGGAAAATCGCTTAAAAAGCTTCCTCAAAAATTAGATTCAGAAACATTTTAAGGATCCTCAAATTTTCTTACCTAATTTATTTTAACTCCCAGAGTTTCCTAGGAAAACAATGTTCCAGACCACTGAGAAGTGAACAACAAGAATTTCGGGTGTTTCCAGCTTTTAACATCCTACAAACTTTTATATACTTCATATAATATTACATTATATATTTCCTTTTTCATTAAGTGATGCATTTTTTTAGGTTTACACAAATTTTTAAATATTTAAATTGATGTACGCCTGTATTATAAGAATATGTGATCACATACTTTTCCTTCTGAACAATAAGGACTTAACCACTAGAAACTTATTTTTATATTTTCAATCTCAGTTAACTTGTACCGAGACTTGTCCAGCCAAGTTTATTAGTTATTTTACAATTTCACACTTTTTTGTGCCCAGATAACTTAGACAACTCACTAATTCTAGTGGTACTTTGGTTAACAAGTTATCTTCCAAATTAGATATGTACTGAGAGTCTTATAAATGAATAATTTTGATTCATATTTTTCTCACTCAATTTTAAAATTATTCAATATAATAACTGCCTCTGAATTCAACATTAAACATTCCAATTTTACTTTAGAAGCTATTTTTAAGATGTACTTTCAGGTTACTTATTTTAGCAGCTCTAAATATTACTTATTCTCATACATTTCCCAATTTATTATAATGTTGTTGAAACTTGAAAGTTTTTTGTATTACTCAAAAAAGTATGTGTGTAATATGGGGATATTTTCTCGGACTACATGGGACAAAGCTGTTGAGTTACGCTCATCTTCCCTATACTAGCCGAATTGTTTGAATTATTTATTTTGCTAAACTACTACATGAGATGTGTATTTCTACAGTACTCTAAAATGTTATCTATTTTAAATGATATGCAACCGGTTTTTATAGATAGATGAGGTACTCTATAAACACAGGTGCTGGCTGGAGGTTGCTCTAACGTAGTAGTTTAACGGTCAGTATCATAGGGAACGTATGTGATGTATGCCTTTGACTAAGAGATAAATGTGGTGGCAAATCGCCGGTCGGTTAATGGACATGGTTCGATCATTTCGGGATTTAGTGCTTCAAAAAATGCTGGTTAATGGAAACATGCTGCAGTTCAAATGGTTATGGGATTCATATTACGCCAAGAACATCAAAATGTAAGTGTCACTTCTAATTTTTGAATAATTCTTTTTCTTTTCGGAAAACATTCTGAAATATTTTGTACAAAAATATGAAGTATTACTTTTTTAATCTGCAACTTGTGTTATGCTGATAAAAAATGTTTTAATTATTAAAATGAATAAAAAAACTTGCTAAGTACATGCAAAACTGGTTTCCAAATGAATGAAAGGCTGAAGAATGCTAATTTTGAACTTATTTAAAAACCTTCTAAAAATATGAACAAAACAGTTTGGTCATGTAAACACTTTTCATGATTATAAAGAAATCTTAAATTATAAACTACTACATATATTGTCATACAAAACTGGAAAACATATTTTCTAGAATGGAATTTTACCTGTGAAAATGTTAAATTCAATTATATTTTTCAAATTATGAACAGTAGACATTAAAATATCAACTATTTTGAGCAGTTTCCTTGCTAATATGTGATAAGTGAAATGTAGCTGATAATAAAATTTATGTTAATTAAATAATCCTTCATCAATGCACCGAGAAAAATTAGTGCTGGTAATCAGTAAAAAAAATGTTAGTGAGATTTGAAAATAGGCAATTTCAAGTAAATTAATATTGAGTGATGAAAGTATTTGGACGCAGAAGTGTACTCAAAATGCATTCAATAGGCATGAGAAAATGTTTAAAAGAAAAGAATCAATCGTGGTTGGTTCTATCAACAATTCATTTGCGATTTACAGAAATACTGACTTTCTGTACACTTGCTTGTTTTCCTTTTTTTTCATTTAACATATTCTGCGTCAACCACTAGGGTTATTGGCAGTTCAGTGGTTACAAAGGTATATAGTAAAGGGTAACAGTAAAATTATAAATTGTACATATTTATGGTTTAAAAAAAACTCAAGGAGTCGTATTTTTAGTCTCTTAGAGGTAACTGGTAACTGGTTTGCAGACTGGTGACATTTTAAAATAATTTTTATTATATTGGGTACATTGAGACGGGTCATTTTTTACTACTACTATTTATACTAGTGGTTCATCATCTATCAAGCATTCTATTGGTTCCATTGGTTCTGTTTCTATATCTCCTGCAACTGCTTCTCCTGTTAAGTGCATTAATATTGATAGATTATGAACCACTAGTATAAATAGTAGTAGCAGCAACTTCAAAAAAATGTAGACTTTAACAAATTGTTTTATTTTATCATTTAATATGGATCTACATCAAGTAAAAGCCTCATCTATCCAAAATAGAAATATATTAGATGAAAAGTTTGGGTGAAATACCAGAATAAGGACATTATGGAAAATTGTTGTATAAGCTGTATAACTGCAGTGCAGCACGTATATAATATTGGAATACAGGAATACAAATTATTTCCAACATGGAACAGAGCGCTATTTCATTTAGACGTATTTGACGTTGTTTTGTTGGAAATAGGTAGATATAAATTTGCCCACAGGCGGTCTATAAGTGAGTCACTTAAGGATAATTCCTCAGCAGGTGTCTAATTAAATTTTCGTTTCTATATTGTTACTTGCTGTACTGCTGTACCCTCATATTCGACTACCAGAAATTAATACTTCGCCCAACTTGGCGTCTATTTCGACCCCTCTTCTGTTTTTCTACCTTCAGAAAGGTTTTTGGATCCACCAACATACGTTTGATGCGTGTTGACAATGTCGTTTAAAATGTTCCACTGGATTTCTGTTTTTAAAATGAGAACGATCCCATTTTGGAGATAAAAAAAGTTAAAGATGAAATAAAACGATTTAATTTGTTAAAATCAACATTATATTTGAGCCTATTTTCAACTTAAAGTTGTGACGCGTTTCGCTAACACAGTTAGTAGTTTCCTCAAACGAGTGGAGATATAATGAAAAATTTTTAATTTATACAGTGCCTTAATACTGCATTTTATAGCTAGGAAGGTTCCGGTAAGATTGTTGTGAATGAATTTCCAGGTTACCAATACTTCAGTTAATCGTTTATTTAGATTTTTCTTGATTTTTATTTCCATGTAAATAGATTATAATACTTTTGTCAATATCCGTAAAATTAAGTATTCAGGTTCAAATATAATGTAGATTTTAACTAATTAATTTGTTTTTCTCCAAATGACACACTGACAGGCTTAAAAGTTGTACTTTCAATGCCTAGGCAGAAAAAGTCCACTTTTACTGCCTAGGCAGAAAAAGTTCGTTGCTAGGCAACCTTCCAAGTAATAATTTAAATCAAACTCATCACATCTACAACCCCCAGCGGCAACGGCAGAAAATCAGATTTAATGTATATAGTAGTATAGTATTAAATCTTGTGCTTTTATGCCTAGTAAAACAAATAACTATTTATTCATCGTTTAGTATGTTGAGTTTACGTTTAGTAAGTTTTTCACAGTTATTCAGTTTTCCATGTTTATTTATCTGTCTATAATTATATCTTTCAAATTAAATTTGACCTACTTCAAGGCTTCCAATTGAGCTGTAATTTTCCGTATGCCTCCAATTTGAATGATTCTGCATGGCTATCTAATTAAGTAATGACCATTTGATCCACGCTGTCTGGTGGGAGAAATCACACTAGAAATAATATACAACATTTGAGTGATAACTGAGAATATGCTGTTTGAACGATTTCAATAATAAATACAATAAAACTGAACGTTCGAATATTTTCAATACGTGAAAAAAAAACAAAAGTAAATATCTGCTGTTCAGTTAGAGCTTACCAGAACTAAGCGAATGAAGATTTGTACCGTGGTTCTTCATAAATTTTCGAAGCATGATCGATTAGTGGGTAGAGTTCTCAAAATTTACATTATCATTATTAGATAATATTAATTGCTACTTAAAATAGAGCGATTCGCGATTCACAAGAGAGCTGAGGTGACAGTTTCAGAAAACTGAGTGCATTTTTAAAACTACCTTAACCTAGAACACCTAGGCAAGGAAAATTTTGAAAGCCTATTGAATAAATTTGTGCTACTGGTGACGTTGCATACGAGGAAGTAATTAGATCGAGCTAAACCAATTACTATAGTCTGTGTGGTACCAAGAAAAACAACATGCAAACAAAGATCTATTCTAAGTCGGTTGCGTATTGGAGGACTCGCATTGAAATGTTAGCAGTAGGGGAACATAATACGCCCCGTTCCCCGTTACCCGTTCAACGCATGTAAACAAAGACCACGTGAGATCTATTCTAAGTCGGCTGCGCATTAGACGACTCGCATTTAAATACTCCCCGTTCAACTGTATACACAGGACACTTGCCTAGGTCATTCAATGTTCACGTGATTTTGTATCAAGCGGTTATTCTTGAGGACGAACCGACTATAATAACTTTGCCAATGGAAAAACCTCGTATCTTTCAAGCGTAAATCCACGCCATAAGAAAGTGCGCCCAGTTCAATATTGATAAAGGATACAGAAGACAAAAGATTATCATAATGTTGGATAGTCAGCAGCCATCAAAGCTCTGAGCTCTTGTGTAATCAGTTCCAAAATGGTGTGGGAATGCCTAGACAAACTTAATGAACTAGGCGAGAACAATATAGTCACCTTACTATGGATTCCAAGACACACTGGAATAGAAGGAAATGAAATAGCAGATGAACTAGCAAAGAGGGGGACTGAAATAGCTTTCTGGGGGTCTGAACCCTTTTGTGGAATCAGCCCCAATGTAATATTGGAAGAAATAGGTGAAGCCGGAAAAAAAGAGAAGATCTGGCCATTGGTAATATCTAGTAGTGCTTATACAATCAAATACTCTTCTGGGTGACTACAACCTGTTGAGATCAAATGAATGCATAAGTCAAAGTAAAACTGTGCTAAGAGTTTTAACAGGGATCCTAACGGGACATTGTCGTCTGAATGGGCACCTGAAAAAGCTCAAAATAGTGAAGGAAGAATGCAGATTTTGTGGCATGGTTTCTAAGCAGAAATGGCGAACTGCGCACAACCGATGCGCGTGGTTGAGATGCACTACTGGTTGTTTTGATATACTGTGTACATACTATACATTTCTTACACTAGGTACTGACAAATTTTTTTTCAACCCTTTGGTCCCTGTCGTTCCGTTGTTCGTGTGATTGATAAACTATAAACAATGAGCTCGATGCAGTTCTTTCAAATGTTAAATATATATATATATATATAAATATGGCGTCCTAGAGTGTTTTAGACAAATGTGGTTTTATTTGGCTTAGCTTAGAGAATTGTTTTGTATCTTGATAATAATAATAAATAATAAAAAGGTTAGTTTTAAAAGACTTTCGAGCTGCATATGTGGATTTCGGACCAGCTGTTGGTCATTAAGGTGTGCCTAAAATGTAACTTCTGTAAATTAATTTAAAATTTTGATATATATTTTTTTATTAAAGTGGAATTATTTAGAAACAGTTTCATTTAAAAGAGTCTCTTCTTTTTTCCTAAAATTACAACATCTTCCATTTATCTACGCTAAACAAAACATTTAGATTGTAAGAACTTTTTATTTACGTAACAAATCTCGTTCCACCACTTCTTTAATTAAAGAATCTAATAATTAATTATTATTTTAAAAAAATAATGAGCTCAATTTTGTCGTACATCAATTCACTCACCGGTAGAGCTTTCGTGGAAATAGATATTAAGTATGGCTGCTTTGTCTATATTATGAACATCGAAACTATAACATTAAATTGAAATCCAGACACGCAATCTGACAAGAAAGCTGTTCCTTTTCGTTGACCTACTTAATACCGAAACCAAAAATCGTTTAAGCCAAGTATCAATATGATTAAATAAGCACAAGTATTTACATAATGCAAATTTGACGTGGGTATTAGCTGTACGAGCTACCAACGTGGATTCTAAACTTTTTTTGGACTCTCTATGCTTTTAGAGCCTGATTTATTGATTATTTCAGTATATCCAGCCGAGTCTTCTAGACCTCAGTCTTTGGGCTTAACCGTATTTCCACAAGATTTTACTTGGAGAATTTATCCTTTGCGTGCTCTAGTCCCAGAAGTTAATATCTCCAATAAGTCAGTACCTCACATTTCATAATTGAAATAGTATGTGAGGCTGATTCTTCCTCTTCAATGCACAATCGATAAATAGGCTCCTATCTATATCTATATGCCAATGGTATGCATGTGCTTCCTTCGAGTGCAGTGATTGATAAATAATCCTGACACTCAGGTTTAGTATTTTATTGGTTTTTTGACCAGGCTCCAGTACATCTGATGTTTCATTTTCAATCTACCTGTGCCTGTACTGCAGAACTGGTTCACGACCAGTGAATTCCGTTCCAGAATGTACAAAATTTGCAAAATCTACTATATATAGATAAATATGGGGCTAATGTGCTTCTAAGATCCTCTGCTCTGCTCTATGACCTTTGTAGATCTATTGTGTGTGCCCTCATGCTGGGCTATATTTTCTTGTCTAGACCCGTCCTTATTTACTAGATTTCGAATGCCTAGCATCAGGTTCTCCATATATTGGGAGGGTTGTGGTAATTCCTCCCCTATTGTCGAAAACCTTAGCCTAGTCAGACGTTCGCCGGAGCACAGTATGAGTCTTGAGGTTTTTATCATCAGCTTATCAAAATCTGTACACGGCATCTTCTATTCTGGTTTAGTATTTACTCCGTTTTCTGTTATCTGTTTTTGCAGCGCTTTCTGCCTCTTCATTGCCTGATCTGAGTGGCCTAGTAACTAGTCTAAGAAGAATCTATCATTACTGCCCAGTTCTTGTAACGACTACAAGCAGTCCCAAATAAATACTATACATCGTTTCATGTTCCATCATTTGAGAACCGACAATCGATTTTATTGATATTGTTTTATCTATTATGGTAGATTCTCTCAAAACCATATAACCCATAACAAACACAACATAACAAACTTGTATTCATAAAAACTGTGAAATAACATAACTCGACTAGTCTAATAGACGTGACCTGCTGTTCGATTCAAGTTGACCCACAAATTTTTGGTTCATAATCGTTCGTAAACATTTGAGTGCTCAAATCGATTTATTCCATGTAATGGACCTAGTTTGCCGTCATTTCGTGTCAACAGTTAATATTAAACGACAGCACAAGCGAACGAAAATCTGAAATAAACCAAGGCTCACTTATAATTGGATTTAAGCGAACGTAATGAAAATCGCATGAACGATTTCAAATCTTCCATCTTAATAAGTAAAGGCAACAGAAGAAAAATAATTGCATGGATTGCCATGTTTTCATTTTCACATTTTCCCTATTATTTGTTAGTCTGTGTATAATGTTCCACGTTAATAGCAGTATTTTTGGAAGCCGTCCTCATGCTGGGAAGATTTCCAAGGCATCACCCATTTGATAACCTGTAATAGTTATTAGCGGATTTCTACTGATATTTAGTAATTCTTTATCCCGTTGTCCGTTGTATGTATCTCTTATAAAGGACCCACTGAGTAACTGCTTTTTAGTGTTCCTCCACTGTAGTCTATATTGGTTTTGTACTAATTTCTGCATTTCCCACTTATTTTTGTCCCATGGACTGGTTTTGGTCCAGCATAAATTATTAATGACCCTCTTTCTCACGAGTTCACCAGCCTGTTCATTCCCAGAAATATCGTTATGTTACGGTACCCACGCTATTCTTACTTTAATATAGTTTGCCAATTCACTTAGTTCTTTCTGACATTCATCCACTAATCTGGATGTTACTTTGCGCTCATTTAAAGCGGCAAGTGCTGTCTGGCTCTGAGTGTCAGTCCTATGTTTGTTAATTATGAGATATTGTAGAAGAACATCAATCTCCACTTAAAATACAAAGGTGTTTCATAGTGAGCAGTGTTTCGCATATACCTAGTCTGTGACCTGACCGAATCATTTTGTTGCTTAAGTGGATATATATCTCGTTCGGTCCATTTTACCCCT
>CAJUYG010000932.1:42768-53478 GCA_910591675.1 Galerucella calmariensis | reverse complement strand
TACGTTATGATTGCATCAATAGGTACTGGTTTCTTAATGGAAAATCTCTATAAGTTAAGTAATATACATAACATACAAAACCCAAACTTTAAAATCCTCGTATAGAATTTTTTTCCATATTCTTAATATTTCACATAATACGTAGGCTGCGTATATTTTATTTCGCTGAAATGAGTCCGCACTACGCCCGGAAATAAAATTGCTTTTACTATTCCCTATTTTCCAACGTTCCAGATGTTTTCGAACTAAATGAAAGAAAATTACTCGTAAGGAAACAATTCTTTGTTGAAACGTTGGAAAAAAACTCATCTTGCTAGTGAATCCTTAATTTTTTTTCTATCAAGCTTGATGATTTGATTCGAACTTGAAAAGTTTGGATTTAAGACATACCCACTTGCGGTTTGGTATAACTCTAATTAAAAAAATGTATTATGTTAATATCCGCTATATTTTTTTTTCTGCTTAAACAAGTACATTAAGAAGAATGCCAGAAAGAACTAAATGAACTAGCAGACCACATTAAAGTAAGATTAGTGTGGGTGCCGAGACATAACGGTATTTCTGAAAATGAACAAGCTGATGAACTTGGACCAAAACCAGCTCTTGGGACCACAAAGAAGGTAGTCCGAGGGCAAATACAAAAATGGGTACAAAGCCAACATGAACTTCAGTGAAGGAACACTCCAAAGCAGGTACACAGTAAAACCTTCATAGGTGACATATGTGTAAAACGGGCCGAAGAACTACTGAATATCAGTAGGAATAAGCTAAGAATTATTACAGGTTATCTAACGGGTCATACCCCGGTAAAAGATCACCAGCATAAAATAGGGCTATATAACGGGGACCTAAGCTGCAGACTTTGTGGCATGGAGACCGAGACCGTTAAGGTAGTCGTTCGATAGTTGCTGCAGAGACATGCTGCAGCTGCAGGCGGACGGGGCAAGAGGCAAGCGACCGAGATAGGACAGGAGAAACCTAAAGGGCTCGTTCGTAGCATGCGACAGAATAACAGATCAGTACTGCTTTTGCTGTTAAGAAAGAAGGATGTAGAATGCCTGCCAATAAGAATAGAATTATCAAACGAATTTTATTAGAGGAAGAGGAACATCAGGATTTAATATTATACTATTTATATAGGAAAAGCAAGAGAGTGCCAATACACTCCTTATTTAAAAAACGAAATTCAGAAGGTTATTTTAAACTGTTAATTTTACAGCACCTACAAGGTGATGAAGATTTATTCAGACAATATTGCAGACTGAATAAAACACAATTTTATTTTGTTTTAAGTGTAATTGAAAAAGACATGCAGCCGAAAAGAACGAAAATCACAACTGAAGAAAAACTCTTTATTACTTTAAGGTAAGTCAAAATAAATAACATAAAAAATGATACACAACAATACACAACGATTGCTGCAGAACGACTGCCTCCACACTGGTCCGGACGCAGTTGCGCGCCCAAGCAGCAGATACAGGGCGAGACACCTAGTAAGCTAGTTGCTGCTGCAGCGTGCATCGAGCGATGTATCATTAGAATTCATTAGAACAGTAGTGTCTCTGCCTCTTGCCTCGGCCGCCTGCATCTGCAGCATGTCTCTGCAGCGACTATCGAACGACTACCTCAACCCATATCTTATCTGACTGTAAGGTACTGGACTCGAGGAGACAAACATTCTTCGGAGAAGCCAATGTGCCACCTGAAGTATATGGCACACATCCAATGAACCTATATCGTCTACTCGAAGGTACGGGGATAACTGGATGGGTGGACTAAATGTGGAAGTAGAGTACAATACCCAGACTAGTAAATAGCTTTTAAAAGCTATATAGAGGCATGTATTCTTTAAAGCTAATTAACAGGCACGATTTATTCACGAGCAATGATGATCTAGTCTATACCGGGCGAAATACTGTTTATAAGCAAGCACAAGTGCGATCTGCTGGTTGTTGGTAAACATCAAAGGATATTTACAAGTAAATAGATATTTTTTAAGTGTGTTGAAACTTTAGTGTGGTGTTATTGGACATATTCATTATTTCAAAAGTCAACTTTGTTGCCGTAGCTCTAGTTTAATATGGGTCTTATGTATCCACTTCTTCTCTAATACAAGAGGCCCTCAACATCATAGAACAATGGTGTCAATAAATCCAAAGTAGGCAGAAATGGTACTCTTCACGAAAAAAAGGAAGCTTGCAAAACATCAAGTGCCAAAGCTCCTAAATACCGAACTAAAGTTCTCATCAGAGGTGAAATATCTAGGTGTCACATTTGACAGTAAGTTAACATGGAACTCTCTTCTGGAAAACAGTGTAAAAAAGCATAGGTACCTACATTTCTTATGAACAGTGCCGCAGAACCATCGGCCGTACCTGGGGAATGTCACCCAGGGTTACTGCCTGGATCTACACTGCCATCATCAGACCTATACTAACGTACGGCGCGATTGCCTGGGAAGTTAAAGCAAACCAGCTGACAGTCGTCCGTGAACTGGATCAAATTCAGAGAACAGCATGCCTCAATACAACAGGAGGCATGAGAACCACACCAACCAGAGCGATGGAGGTGATCCTTGTTCTCACTCCCCTTGTCATACACATCAAGGAGGTTATTTTGCTGACCATGACACGCTTACGCTCTACCGGTATCCAACCTAACCTAGGATCTGGTAGATTGAGACGTAACCTATGGAGTGAGGCCCTCAATGAGGTCCCACTGCTGCAGGCAAATACGGACGCAATCTCACCACAAAATGCCTTCCACAGGCCCTACAAGGTAATCATTAAATATAACACACAAGACACATCAGAAGAAGGCGCACTCTGCATCTTCACGGATGGCTCTAAAACCAATATGGGCTCAGGATGCGGAATTTACTCCAGATCTCTGAACCTGAATATCGAATGGGTGATGGGCTGTAATGTCAGCGTTGCTCAAACAGAGCTCACTGCTATCTACATCGCCGCAAAATAGATTACCAAAAGAAACACCACAGGTAATAAAATTCACATCCTTACGGATAGTAGACAAGCACTACTAGCCCTGAACAGACCACGTATCACATCAGGCCTAGTACTGGAGTGTCACCTGTCCCTGATCGAAGCCTGTAGCAACAACGAAGTCACTCTAGGCTGGATCGAGGGGCACAGTAAATCGAAAGGTAACCACATTGCCGACTAACTAGCCAGGAAAGCAGCCTCCCAAAAACTCTTGGGACCTGGCACTTTCATTGGTCTGTCGGCGTCGGCTATGATTGACCTAATAAAACACTCCCTTGATAAGTTTAAGGGTAGATGGGACGATGCAGACGGTTGCAGGCTTGCCAAGGAACTGCTGCAGTATCCGGACAGCAAAGTAGCCAAAAAATACGTGACTATGAACAGACAGAACCTTCGGACAGCCACGGGTATTCTGACCGGTCACTGCCACCTACGAAAACACCTCTACAGACTGGGTCTGACTGACACTTCAGTCTGTAGAGGATGTGAACAGGAAGATGAGACTGTCGAACACATTCTTCGTGAATGTCCGACACTCTCTCAATTTAGGTTTTCCGTATTCGGCGAGTACAGGCTAACACAAGCGAGCATGAGGGAGCTTACTTCCGGCGACGTTATCGCCTACTTCAAACAAGTAGGCTGGATGACGAGCCAGAAGGAAGTCTGAACCTCAGAAGGATGCACAATGGGCCAATTGTGGCCTAAGTGCTGTGGGGGTCACCCACCCTTCAATTTCTTACAGATACAGAAGGATGTATCCACTTCTAGAAGCCGTCCCATAACGACCTCTGCAAATCTATTGTACGGGCCTTCATGTTATGTTTTTTCTCTAGGCCGCGTCGATGACTAGACTACATAATATCAATTTCTCTCTATCGTCGGAAGCACTATTATTTTTTTTTTGCTCAACAGCCCAGGCACTTGAACTGAACCATTACCCATATTATCTACCTACTTCCATTCCAGACGCTTCGTGTCTTCTATATAAGCCACCATTTTATCTGGAGAGATCTTCAGTAGTTGTGATGGTTGTATTATTTCCACCTCAAAGTGCTTCCGTCCTTGTAAGTTCTCAAAGAAAGCAGAGTATGTGAGTAGTGTTTTATCGTAGAGTTCAAATTTTCTGCACATAGGCTCACTAGCTTTGCCCATCCTGCGCAGATGCTTGCTCAGAGTACAGTGTCCAGTCACCAGGTCGGTAACTGTCTTCAAATTTCTCTTACCCAGTTTCAACAGCCTGGACAAGAGTTTCTTGTTTAACTTATTTAGTAAACTCTTATATAGTTTTTTATCTTCTTAGCAAAACTTGTTGTTAACGTATTTGTTAAGTGCTCTTTCAGGAAACCAACCAAAATCCTGGCTCTTTTGCCTTTTTGACGTATGGTTTTCTGACGGTGCATTGTACTGTCATTCTTTTCCATCCATGTTTTTTGCAATGTTTTCATTATACCCCAGAAAGATTTGGGACCAATATAAGGACATACTGCTCCTTCTCGAGTTGACTATTTATTGCCATTGTTATTTATGTGGTTTGGTACCCAAACAAAAGACAGTTTTGACATAATCCCGTGCAAGATAAATAGATCTGTAGCCTTTATAGTCGCTTGGCTTTTCATTTAAAAAGTAATTAGCTGTATTTTTGTTTCTGTCAAATTTATTTGCTGATTGGTAGTGAAAATTGTTCAAAATTTCCATTTTGGTATCTATATGAGAGTGTTTGAAGTGATTGTCAATATAAATTCTAGAAGCAACATCTCGAATAAACTGGTTGGTCTACCCAAACTATTTTATAAAGTTACCCACATCATATCAGTTGGTATTTGATCGTTTGGTAGCCCGATCCAATCCAATCATATTACCTTATTACTCTATATTCTAAATAATGCTTTAAACTCAGTAATATCAATTTGTGCAATCAGTTTAAATAATAAAACTCTTTTACCAACTTTTTTGGTTCGACTGAAAATAATGAATTATTGGACAAACTTTTCAATAGAATCAATTTGTTACTAATCTTCTACAAGTAATCTGAAAAGTTTCTTCAACATCTCTATATTTGTAATTCGCACTCCAATTTTATACTGTAGGCGTCTATCGAGCTTCTCAAACGGCTGCGTTGAATACAAATAAGGAAATCTAACGGCTTTCGTGTCATGGCATCGTCTTTGTGCCTCCTTCTCCCCGCGCTCGCGTATTGGTAATCTAAAATTTATACATTTATGTGCTGAGGATAAATAGTACGAAAGCTCCTTCGTTTTTGTAAGGAACGTTGATTTGAAAACTCTCAAAGTGAGTTTAGAATTCACCTATTAAAACATCTATAAAATTAATATTTTACATATTTTGTTAGTATGTTTATGTTTGTATTTGTATTAAACAATTATCTTTGACATCTGCTAATAATTATGTTCCTAAGGAAGATGATCAGTGAGTCACTTCATCAAGCTCCTAAGTTTTATATATGTTAGACTCATATGCCGAATAGAGTACACGCATATTGCATATTTTGCTTGGATATTAATTTATAATAGTAAATATGATATCAAAAATTACTAATAATAGGAAATAAACCAGTTTCCATTGGAAATTACTCCCAAATTTTAAAATAAAATTCAAATTTCAATGTTCTTTCCGACCACAACCCGAGGATTTCCGAACGCTACCGATGATACGTGTGATGTCATATGTCTTGTGTTTACTTATGTCAATATGGCCGGTATTGCATTGGGTTATGTGTAGTTGTCTGTTTATATTGTATTTCAATCAACTATTAATTGCTTCATCGACGTAAAAATATCATTTATATGTTTGTTTGAGACCATTATGTGTTTGTGTGTGCTTTTTTTTATTTCTAAAAGTCAACGTAAAGTGGAAAGAGGACATAAATATTCGATATTTCCGAGGATATTTTAAAACTTTTGGAAGAATATATTTTATTTAATAGTTCAGTGTTCAGTGACAATTCTTTCATATTTTGTGAATAAAGATATGGCCAGCGAAGGTTTTGTAAAAGCACAATTTGATAACTTGCCAAAGTAGACTCATTTATGCTGCTTGAATTTATGAAGTCAAACAGCTGCTTCAATGCAGAGGATATAAGAGAAGTTAAAGCATTATCGTAAGTACGATTTAAACTATGTTTTATTTATATAATATATACCAACCATATTTCGATGTGTGGTCGTAAGAAAATGATGTTTTTATGGTTGATTCCTAGACATATAGGTACATAACCTCAAACTATTTAAGAATAAAAATTACCAGCATAGAAGCAGGTACTTTTAAGTGTATTTTTGCTTGCGCCACCAGGTAAAGTAACAAATATTTTATCTGGAGTTTTAATAGACGTTGATTTACACACTGGAAAAATGCAATACTTGGAATACAATTTTTTTTGGCTTTATCCATTTTTGAAGCTTTCAGAAACAAATAAGGTGACAAGAACTCAGAGCGTGATACACGAATAAGAACGTAAACAAATGACGTCACACCATGGGGCAGCCATCTTTATGGCGTAAAGCGCGTTTTGGCGGACTTTCAAATTTTATGATTTTTAAAGTCGTTTTAAAAGTAAAGTTTATATTTTTTTGAAAAAATAGGCATGCAAGGTGTTAGGAGACCTGATAAAGCGTCAATTCCCACCAATAGCAAAATTTATGCTTGTACCCTATTCGCCCATTCGCCGAAATAAATACTCAGTTCGCGAAATGATCAAAGCCAAATGATGGATTGCCGGAAGTAGATATTATTTCGGAATCTGCCTTAACTGATCTAAACAATTCGCGAACTGAGCTATCCGTAGTTGCTCAAATGCCGAATATGAATGTATTTCGGCGAATGATCATTTTTAGTTTAGCATTTCGCCGATTGTGCAATTTAGAAATGCTCAGACGTCCATTACAATATTTGGGTTTTAAAAAATGCTATTTATCAAGGGGAATTACATTTATTTTACAGATACAGCTGATCACTCAAATAGATACTTAATAATATTTTCTACTTATTGCAACAAGAAGAACTACCATGACACATGCTGTTACATTTGAACTTGCTTGCAACACATTTACATTTTTTATTTTGGCATTGTTTTTTGCAATCACATCTTATAAATCCTTTCTCGGACCTAGTTTCCTTAGCAGCAATTTGTCTCATTGGGAGTGACGTCGATGTGACATCTTCTGCAGTTGAAAATTAAATTCACACTTGAGACACAAATTTCAATACAAAACGAATGGGCACTAGCTCACTGTTAAGCACATGCAAAACACACATTAGCACACCACTTGTTTATTTCGTTTAACTAGAATAACTGAAATAACAAGTTGAAACGCAGAGACGGCGAACACGGGAATTGCTCATCTCTAATTTGCACAATCGGCGAAGTCTCAAAGTAAAAATGATCATTCGCCGAAATACATTCATATTCGGCATTTGAGCAACTACGGATAGCTCAGTTCGCGAATTGTGTAAATCAGTTTAAACAGATTCCGAAATAAGGTCCAATTTCGGCAATCCATCATTTGGCTTTGATCATTTCGCGAACTGAGTATTTATTTCGGTGAATGGGCGAATTCGGCATATAATTCTAACATATAGAATGCCTCAATTTTATTAAGTATACAATTTTTGGTAAACGTAGCCTGAACGCAGCTTGAACTGTTTTTCGGTCAACTTTGGAACGTTGCTAGGAAACTAACCGAACATTAATACACCAACCCATAGTCCGTTATTACGTGAAATTATAATCAAAAAGTGACCTAGTGCTAAATTTCGTTTCACTTTTAAACTTTTAGGAAATTCAATCCAAAAATTACGAAAGAATAGTTACAGACTGTTAAATAAATAACTCAAATCTAAAAACACATGATTGTTAATTCCAAAATGCAAGAGGTAATTGAAAAAAGATGTATTTTTATTTGAATAAATTGTTAAAATCGTCGTATAGCGCAGATAGCAGATCCTAAACAAAACATAATAAATTTCACACATTAATACCAAGATTTTATCTATCCTATTTCCCTTAAAAGCTACTCTGAAACATCGTATCGTATATTTCCTGGTAAAGCCCCTCTTGGTTGCCTTTTTATAAGGTCAGGGCCGAATCGCAGTCAGATTTGAACTGTAATAGAGTTTAAGTATCAGCATTGCCAGTATGCATAAATTTGCATCTTTTGTATTGCTTTTTACTTCATGGATTTAACAGGGTTTTCAATATTATAGTTTAATTATATGTTGACAATAGAGTACACGCATATTTCATATTTTGCTTGGATATTAATTTATAATATGTAGTAAATATGAAATCAAAAATTACTAATAATAGGAAATAAACCAGTTTCCATTGAAAATTACTCCCAAATTTTGAAATAAAATTCAAATTTCAATGCACTTTCCGACCACAACCCGAGGATTTCCGAACGCTACCGATGATACGTGTGATGTCATACCTATTGTGTTTACTTAAGTCAATATTGCCGGTATTGCATTAGGTTATGTGTAGTTGTGTGTTTATATTGTATTTTAATCAACTATTAATTGCTTCATCGACGTAAAAATATCATTTATATGTTTGTTTGAGACCATTATGTGTTTGTGTGTGCTTTTTTTATTTCTGAATTATTCGATATTTCCGAGAATATTTCAAAACTTTCAGATGAATATATTTTATTTACTAGTTCAGTGTTCAGTGACGATTTTTTCATATTTTGTGAGTAAAGATATGGCTAGCGAAGGTTTTGTAAAAGCACAAACTGATAACTTGCCCAAAGTAGATTCATTTATGCTGCTTGAATTTATGAAGTCAAACAGCTGCTTTAATGCAGAGGAAATAAGAGGAGTTAAAGCATTATCGTGAGTACGATTTAAACTATGTTTTATTTATATAATATATACCAACCATATTTCGATGTGTGGTCGTAAGAAAATGGTGTTTTTATGGTTGACTCCTAGACATATACAGTCAAACCTGGATAAGCGAGAGTTCAAGGTTCAAGGTTTCTCACTAACCCGAGTTTCTCGCTAATGCAGGTACATGGGTAGCGTTTCTCTCTTATAGGGGTACGCAGCAATAACAAGTCACAGCAAGTACGAATGTAGTAAATATATAGGAACAATATTGACGAGAATACAAGAACAATGGTAGGAAGTTCCACGAAAGTTAAGAATGTGTCATAAAATAGCACATGTTAAATTTGTAAATAAAGCTCGACTGTCGCTTATAGAGGTATAGATAAGTAGCAGTCTCACTTACGGAGGTCTATGAGGGAAAAAGGACTCTCTCTTACAGAGGTTTCTGTTTCTCGCTAATAGAGGTTTTGGGAGCTTAAAATGACGGATCCTGGCTATTACTCTCACTTATAGAGTTTTCTCACTTATCCAGTTCTCACTTATCCAGGTTTGACTGTAGATACATAACCTCAAACTATTTAAGAATAAAAATTACCAGCATAGAAGTAGGTACCTACATTAAAATGGTCTTCACAAACAAAAGTAATGCCATTCTCTTAAGTGTATTTTTGCTTGCGCCAACAGGTCATTAACAAATATTTTGTCTTGTGTTTTAATAGACGTTGATTTACACACTGAAACAATGCAATACTTGGAATACAAGGTTTTTTTTCAGCTTTATCCATTTTTAAAGCTTTCAGAAACAAATTAGGTCACATGAACTCAGAGCGTGATACACGAATAAGAACGTAAACAAATGACGTCACACCATGGGGCGTAAAGCGCGTTTTGGCGGACTTTCAAATTTTATGATTTTAAAGTCGTTTTAAAAGTAAAGTTTATATTTTTTTGAATAAATAAGCATGCAAGGTGTTAGGAGACCTGATAAAGCGTCAATTCCCACCAATAGCAAAAATTATGCTTGTACCTATTATTTTAACCAAAGAACATTGATGATTGTTCGAAAAAATTGATACACCAGATTTCCAAAGCTTCTTGCCTATAAGCAACAAGCTTGAGAAAGTTTTGGATCATTTATCAATGTTCGAGGGTTATTCGAATAGAATATTTTTTTTTAAATACAATATAAACCTATTTAAAAAAAAACCTGAGTTTTTTGATCGATTTGATATAAAAAATGAAGATTTTTTAACTACCTTAATAATATCAGAGTATTATTTCCATATAAAATAAATAGATGAATTTTGTTAACGGGCGAGTACGTCCCTGTAATTTATTCATATTATCTTTCTACCCATCAACGTGAAGCTCTGATTTATGAGGCGACTCTCTTATTTGGAATATGGAAGTGAAGGAGTACTAAACGGTGCTGCCGTGTATAATTCTATGTGCATTAAGTTACCATTTAGAGTCAATCTAACCACGCAGGTCTGTATTAATTATTTTTCAAGTAACTGAATCGTTTAAAATATTAAAAACATGTAGCGTCACATAACCTCAACCTTTAGATGATCGAGTCCTTTCCAACGATACTTCATTCGTCAAATTGAGTTGTTTGAAAGATAATAAGACAACAGATAATTGAGTTCTTGTACAATAACGATGTTAAACGAGACTCGACAACTGGTTAGGACAGGGGCTCCCAACCTTTTTTGTCTACTGCCCACTTTAAGAATAAATTATTTTTTAACGACCCCTTTTTTAAACATACTTAAAAACCGCTAAGTACTTATAACTGATTATTGAAACACAACTATAGTATTCGGACAGAGTATCTTTTATTGAAAATAAAACAAACATA
>CAJUYG010000932.1:0-42668 GCA_910591675.1 Galerucella calmariensis | reverse complement strand
AAAAGAATAGGAAAAAAGAATAAGTAATGCCACAAGGAACTTACAGAAGATAACCATTCTCAAATTATTTTACCCACCTAATTAATAAAGGATAAGCACAACCACAAAAGATACAATAAATCAAAACTGATGTATTCACTAGGTACCTAATGCACTATTTAAAAATGAGAGAAAATAAAAATTCTTTCTGAAGGCAGATGCCATAGATGGCTAGGTACCTACACTCTTATCTTTATTACGTTAACATAAACAATCACTAAGAGTTAATTTTTGTTTCGGCTATGATGGTGTGATTTATATGCCCTTTAAGAATAAAATATTTATCAAATGATGTTTCTAACATGTTTGTTCTTGAAAAAGAAATACCTACATTCTTACATAAATGAAAAAATAAATTGACTTGAAATCTTTTTTTCATTATTCAAGGATTTAAACTCTCCTATATATTTACCCACATTTCACCATTATGTGATTTTTTTATGTAGGTAAATATTCAAGGATTGAACGTTGACATTTTGCGCCTACCCATATCACCCATTTCAAAAAATACCTAGAAGTATATTGTTTTTTTTTAAACAAATCATCTAAAAAAGTATTTGGAAACCCATTTTCAACTGCATTTAGTTGTGTAAGGCACTGTTTCGTAGGCTTACTTGGTTTTTCATGCATATTAAATATTTTTTACATTTGTTTTTGTTCATCAGCTGATTTTACAGACAATTTAATTACGTTGATTGCTACCCGATTGCAAGTGGCGCTAGTTTTATGACGTAAAAGTGCATCTTGACAGCAACCAGCAACTACTTACAGACTACCTTACAGAATACCAAATTTTGCGACTGATTGCGCGACCGTTGTGCAACGGTTGCTAGTTGCAAAATAATTGTTGTTTTTACAGAATAAGCCTGCGGATTTACCGTGCAGAGCCGCACTATACCTGTTCTAATTTTATAAATATGTTTGTGGTCGAGAACCAGGCTTAAATAAGCTTTATTTTTTCGAGAACTGACGAGATCGAAGTTTTGCTGATCCTTTGTGAATCCATAAAATATTTATAGCATCATTCAAAATTACTGCTTCTGAAAATTTATGTACCGAGTTTTTAAAAGAAAGTTAAGAATAATTTATACCAACAAAAGATCGCAAAATATGTCTAACTATATTTGATTTGTAGGCCTACACAGATTACACAGACAAAATATTTGTTTGAGAAAGCGCTTTTTTAAAGAAAACCAGTTATTTGATCTTAATAATGCAAGCAAATTAAGAAAGGAAGTCTAGATCATAAAATAAATATTTTAGAAACAGGATATTGGAATTATTAACTTCTCAATTGATGTGAACAACCTTATCACGATTTTAGTAAAATAATAATAATTAAATTTGAAAGTATAAGGAGTGCATAAATGAGAAAAGGTATTCTCAACAAGTGACGAGTGACAAGTGCATCAGCTCATGTGCGGTAACTTAGCTGCGCTCGTTATATTCGTCCGATCTTTTTTGGAACTTTAGTTCTTTACGCCAGGTTATATTTGAGCGACCAGAGGTCGCGACGCAAAAGATCTGACCGTTACGCGTTACGTTACGCTACGTTATGTTACGTTGTTTCGTTATGTGCCTTGCTTGCGTGCTTGTGCCTCCTTAGTATCTCTCTCGTTTACGAAGCAGCGATTCATAATAATATGCTCCTGCCGGGATTCGAACCCGGGCCGCCCGCGTGCAATGCGAGTATTCTAACCACTGAACCACCGATGCTATATTGAAATTCTATGCAAATCTGGTATTGGCAGTGCTAGTGATCTACTTGAATTTGTTCGGATAAATTTTTACTATTATTTCCATAATTTTTTTTTGCGCGATTAAGGGGTCTAGCACATTTACTTTTCGAAATACAGGGTGTTGAAATTTTGAAAACTTGAATGTTTTAATTCGATAACTTTAAAATGGATGGATAAATTGATTTGACATTTGGCAGATAGTTTTTAAATGTAAAAGGGCATATTTTGAAAGAAATTGTATTTTGTGCAACTAGTGTGGATATGATGGCCATATCGCACGAGGACGAAGATGGAGCACGACGCCGTAGGCGGAGTGCTCAATCGTTCAAGTGCGATATGGACAATCCACACGAGTCGAGCAGCATATTTTTCTACTACCCACTTGGGAAAAAATCTAGAAAATAAAAATTCCTATAAACTGTAAGATAACTTCAAATTAAAAATTTAACAATTCAATGTTATGTTTCCACTAATTTTGTGGTAAACGTACAGTTCTTGAATGTCCAATTTGTATAATGCTACGGTTTCATTTTTTAAATATACGATGCTGTTATAAGTAGATGTTGCCAGTCGGACTTCCTCATGAAGGGTACCGTACCATTATCTATGATAATGAATATTCTGCCAAATATTTCAAACGTCTACCTGTTGTCGTCATTGATATCAAGCAGAATAATTATTTAAAAATAAAATTAACAATAAAAAAAATTCCTCGCGGGGAATCGAACCCGGGTCTACCGCGTGATAGTCTGGTGTGCTTACTACTCAACCACCTAAGAATATGCAAATTGTTTATCTGTAACGTCAGATGTATTACATAACTTTTGCTTAAAAGGAACTAAAGTTCCTACCGTGTGTCCCGCGACACGTTCCACCTTTTTTAGTCTGAATCGTTCGTTTATTACATCTAGACCTAGGGGAGGTAAATCTGCGGTAATTCCGCTCAGATCAGTTTGCTCAGAATATTTTGCCCGACACGAAAGATTAATCTGTTTATCTGTCATGTTATGAGGTTATGTTGTTGTCATTGGATAAATCTCTTATTGCTTGTTGACCCTGAATAGCGACCAAAATTGCCTCAGGGATAGACATAGTCGTAAATAATGAAAAATGGAATCTAAAACACTAAAAGAACGAAAACAGGTAAAAACGAGGTTAAAAGTTCGTTTTTAAGCATGATTGGTCGGGCCGTTCGTTAATAGCAATTTGTTTAGATTAATCTCTCTCTCTCTCTCTTGCAATGGAGGAAGCTGCACCTGTTTCTATCGGACCAGAACCTACAATTGACATCGCAATAGGTTTTGCCAAACAAACACTAAATACCTGGACAGCAAGAAGAGCTTTAGACTTGGTTCATTCAAAGACTTTTATACATCCTTCGAAGAATGTCTCCAAACAAATGTTAGACTATAGCAGGCATGACCTACGTTGTCTAACAGGCCTTTTAACAGGCAACTGTCATATGAATCATCATATTATGCTAAAACTTGGACTGTCGGAAGATCCGACTTGTCGTCTTTGTCTGGAAGATGATAAAACAGCAGAGTATATAATTTGTGCCTGCTCCGCCGCGGCTCGAATCAGGTATCTGATGTTTGGCACGGTCTCTCTCTCGCCCTCGGACCTGAAATATCATTCACCAAATAAACTAATCAGCTTTGTTAAGAAGCTGGATTTGTTTGGTGAAATCTGAATAGGTGTGAGCAACAATAGACTCTTGCCAGTCGCAGTGGATGGCCTTATAGACCCACTCACCACAAACCTAACCTAACCTAACCTAATGGTTTGTTAACTTTAATTGAAAAACTCAATTATATTCATAAAAAAAGTCAAATAACCGACTGCCAGAAGAATTGCGGGAACGATGACCATTCGTCCCGTTTTGGGCGAGACAGTCCCGCTTTCAGGATGCCTATCCCATTATTCCCAGCCACGGTCCCGAAGTAGTAGTTATAAATTATTATTATGGATCTTCTACCAAAGTCTATACAACAAAATAAACTCAAATCCGTTCATTCACTCATTTGCTCGTTGCTTAATTTTTTTTGACATCTGATTTTGCCAAAAAAACTATTTTCAAACTCAGTACAATATGCAAAATGAGACTTTAGTACCTTGGATGTAATAAGTAGTGAGAATTGAACATGAATGAGTTTGTAAATTTGACTTAAAACAGTTGTTTTGAAAACAAAACAATGCCGTTCAGGCAATTTAACAGTACTCACCAATGACGTCACTAGCACCAGACAAATTTTTGCAATGGTAAGCAAATTAGGGTATTTATTATTTGTATTATTCAGTATCGTAATAAAACCAAGCATTATTCTGCTAATTTCTTATAAAAATGCTCAAACACGTCTATTTTATTATAATTTATCTTTGGAAAATATTTTGCAATGAAACTATATGATATGAGAAAAGGAATATTCCTAGGTAGATTGAAACATTTTAAATAAAACCTATCCTGACAGTCGATGGTTTTCGCGACCCGGAGCCGACTGGATATTCGTTGTCCTCTTACTTTAATTATTAGTTTGAACTTTTAATATTCCATTTAACGGACCCAATGTACATCAAACAAGCTATTGAAAGTCATGATCAACTACCACTGCTTTGGAAAGTACATGGTATGAAATGATTTAACCCACAAGAAGTTAAGGAAATAAGTGTTGTTTTATCTGATTGAATATAACCATTGATTAAAAATGTTTTAATCAATGATATAACCGAGTACTCACACACACACACACACACACACACACACACACAACCTTGATGAGCCCGTCCCACCCAGGATGTTCCTCTCTAAGCGAGGTACATCTCCGGGGAGGACTTCCACCACATCCCCCCATCTTATCCGATGGGTCTCATCATCATAGTTCGCGTTTCGGCGTACAGCTCGTCCCTAGCTAAAAGGGCTAGCAGCTGGGGGCGAGCCGTCTTCTCTTTTGCCGTGTAACCTCGGTGGTTTTTTCTTCGGCGGTCTTCCGTTGTGTCTGTGTCTTCTGTTGTGTGTGTTTGCGCTGCCTCTACAAAGTGCGTCCTCAGCCGGCAATTTCGGCTGAAAACACCCTTATAGAGTGTGTCTTCTTTTCTTCCGATCTCTTACAAGCGACTTTAAGCCATTAGCAGAGCTAATAGCTTTGTCACCTGTTCGAGGATATGTTGTTTTGTTGTTGTCGTCGTTGTTGTTTTCTTGTTAGCTGCGGCTTGGGCGTAGCTGACTCCTGTCTTCTTTGCAGCTGTTGCAGTTGTCCTTGTATTCTGGTTGTTTGGGGCTTTTGGACATCCTTTGTAGTTTGCCGGGTGTTCTCCCTGGCAGTTTGCGCAGGTGGCCGGCTTGGTCTTCGGTCGTGGGCAGTCGTTGGATCGGTGTGGTCCTCCGCACTTCACGCATTTCGTGTTTACGTTACACGTCGTCTGTCCGTGGTGGAAGCCTTGGCAGTTGTAGCACTGCGTCGGCCCCTTTCTTCTTCTTAGTTCTTCCCACCTGATCCTCACGTTCTGGATGTGTTGGATTTTCCGGATTTTTTCTTTTTCTTCAGGCTCCAGCTCCACCAGGTAGATGGGTAGAGGTCTTCTCTCTCCGAATCTGGAATGAAGTTGGGTTAGTCGTTTTATACTTACCCCTTGTCTTTCGATTTCTTCCTTGATTTCCTTGGTGTCCTCGCAGTGCGTTGATCCTCGGATGACGATCCTTGCCATCCTTTCTTCTTGTGGCATATACGTATATCACTCCACTTCTTTTCTCTCTTCTCTCAGGTACCTTGTGAGGTTCCTGTAGTCCTCTGGTCCGTCGCAGGGTATTTTCACTCCGAGTCTTTCCCGGATTGTTATGAACCTCGTCTTTATGTTCCTTTTCTCGATTTCCTTTCTTACGGAGCTCCAGTGGTGGATGCTCCGCAGAATGACGGGTGGTGGTCGGCGCGTCGTCGTTGTCTCCTTGTTTTCGCGGATGGCCTCGTCCATCATTGCTTCCTCGTTGGCTTTCCTTCGGGCGGCGGCTTCTTTTTTTTGTATTTGCCTGATGGATATCACTTCCGTGAAATCCATCTCCTCTTCTTCACTCTCTTCATCTTTTCTTGGGGATTCTGTCCTCTGCGTCTTCCTGCGGACGCTTTCTGAGCGGCTTCGGCTTCTCTTCTCCTCTTGCATTTCTTCAATTGCTTTTGCCATGCTTTCCATGGCTTTTCTTAGTCCGGTCATTTCCTCTTCCATGCGCTGGATGGTTTTTCTCATTTCTTCTGCGGCTTTTTTCGCTTCTATTGCTTCTGTTTCGGCCTGGTCCCTTTCATCTCGGAGTTTCTGCCTTATTTCCATTTCTTTCATCTTTTTCGTGGTTTCTTCCTGAACTTTTTTTGCATTCTTTATGGCTCTTGTTGCCGCGTTGTCTTCACTGTCCGAGTCCGATGTTGTTTCCATTGTCCTCCTTGTCCTGTTGCTAGCTTGGCTGCTAGCACGGCTGTCGTTCATCTTTTTGCGTGGCATCTTAATAGTTTATGTCCTCCACAGGTCCTAAAACATACAAAACATCTATCAAATCCGGACTTTGAAAAATAAAAATATTTTTCAAAACTTTCATAGATAGAAAATAAGTGTTAAAAAACACTATTTGCGTTTAAAACGCTGTTTTCGTCGGCTGATAAATATCAGCCTCCGTCCGATCGCTTTCTCAAAATCTGCTTCGCTTGCTTCTGAGAATTCAAGACACGTCCTTCCTACTCGGCTGCTCGCTGTCGACTTCACCGAGTACGAGTACTCGCTATCGCTTGTTAGTTCGTTTGCATTCGGGCAAACTCGGTGCAACTCGCCGCAACAGCTGTCCAAGCGCCAGGCAGTTGTCACCTCATTGCTACTATCACTTCGGTACACAACTTCATCTCGCCTCCTCTATTTCACATTTTGTAGTACTTCTTTTTTTTACTTCCAATTAAAAAAAACGTGGCGCTTACCGCTGCCCCTTTTGTATGTCGCCCGGAGCCATAGCCCCTGCTGCCTCTCCACGAAACGCCAATGCGTCCTGATGAAATTTATTAAGAAAGAAAAAGGAAGTAAACATAATTATACTATAAGTTTCGGCTCGAGTGATGTTATATTTAGAGATTTGCCATCGTAGGAAAAAATGAATTCGAATAATAATTGCCGAATACCTGAGGCAACGGCTTCAGTCTACATCATAAAGACCATATCTCGAGTAGGTATATAGTCGGATCACAAGCACAACAATCTCTCTAATTAGTAATCGTATCGTGTAGGTATATCACTGCATGAGAGGATTTTAAGCATTAATCATCAAGTTGATGTCGTTTTGCTAGATATATAGACATGGAGACAATAGTTGATGCATGGTCTCTTGGTAAATCTGTGATTTCCTAATATGGTATATATTCTATGTAATTTCATTGCTTATAATATAGATTAAACAAAAATTAAAATGAATTTGCATTCGATTTAAATAAGCAAACATTTTCACTTTTCACGTCTGTAAAATTATTATTCAATTTATAATAATAATTTATTCGTTTTCAACCAAATATCATCTCCTACGACGGATGGATGTATCATTGTGTTTTCTTCGGGGTTTATGTATGTATGTATGTATGTGTGTATTTTGGGTTGACATTCACTGAGACCTAAAAGATCTATTGTGCCCCCTTACTTCTACTCAGTTTCTGAGGAGAGTCTCAGAAACTAGTAGTTCCTTTAGTCCTATTTCCCGGAGGAATTTTAGGACGTCTGCAGGCTTCAACTTAGGCAAATTTTCCTCTTCTATCCAGTAATCTCCTAGGTGCTGTGCTCTAGGATTCTGAAGTGCTGTGTAGTTGGAAAGTATGTGGATGGAGGTTTCTTCTTCCATTCCACAAAATCTGCATTCTTCTTCCTCCACTATTTTGAGCTTTTTCAGGTGCCAATTCAGGCGACAATGTCCAGTTAGGATCCCTGTTAAAACTCTTAGCGCCGTTTTATTTTGACTTATGCATTCTTTTGATCTCAACAGGTTGTAGTCACCCAGAAGAGTCCTTGATTGTATAAGCACTACCAGATCTTTCCAATGGTCAGATCTTCTCTTTTTCTCGGCTTTACTTATTTCTTCCAATATTCCAATATCTTCGGGGTTTAAGAAACAGTTCCTACAAATAATATTATCCATCGAAATAAAAATACTTCGTAATGACTAAATGAATAGTAATAAGTTCAACCCTTTCCAATAAAACTCCATTTCAAATTGAGCTTTGATCTTCACCTTTTGCCTATTCATTACTATCCCTTTCCCACATATTGTCTTTCCATCGTTTTTTTACTTTCCAGTTTGGTTGTTTGACTTGCATTCTGCTATCCAGAACCGTTTATGGCATTCTGTATTCCTCCATACCTTATACGCTCAGATAGAAAGGCAGTATGTCCTCAGAACAGATCTAGACTGGTCTGGGACATGAATAAAAATCGGTGTACCTTCTTCATAGGATTCAGTCACTACTTGTTACTCTTTGGTGTGCTGAGAATAGTCTCAATTACTACTACACAGTAACACATTAACCCCTTCTGAATTCTCTGATAATTTCATTCATACTTATCATATTTTTTGAGTCATTATCTGCAACAACATATACCATAATTAGTAATTTATGGCTACATATTTTGTGCAATTATAGACGTAATATGTAGTAATGTATAGAATATTTTTTATTTTTTAATCTCTTTTTTACAAAATTCCACTATGGTTTGTAGTAGTTCTGCATTGTGTTTTTCAAATTCTGGTATACCTCTTATGACTAAATTATTTTTTCGTTTGAGTTCATTGATTTCTTTTTTCGTTGCTTGTAACTCGTTTTCCATTATTGCAAATTTATCGGCTATTTCTAAAGATTTTTTATTAAACTCTGTTTGTAGTTTATTGATATTAGAGGTTAATTCATCTTTTAATCCTTTGATTTCATTTTTAATTTCTGAAGAAAATTGCTTAGTTGGGTTGTTAATGTTTCTGAAATTCTTTGAAGTGCAGCCTCTATAGTTGGTTCCATTATATTTAATAATTACTAGATTTATTCAGGTTTTCGAAAATAAGTTTAGTCTGACAACTGTGGTCTGTAAAGCAGGTCTCTCGATACTTGGTAATTAGCTCGTCCAAAGGTCAGATTCCGGAAATATTGTTATTATTCTCTTGGTATTGGGAAAGTTATCATGTAAAAAGGAATTTTTAACTTACAGATGCTCCTAGTCTAATCTTGTTTCACCGATTCACATCAATTTTTATTTTGAATTGATCTATATTACTCAGATTTCACTGTAATCACAACACATAGAAGTAAGCTTGTTATCTATAAGCTGTTGCCAACTCAACCTCAATATTTTTTATTGTTTTCATTATTCCCATTATTTTGCAACCCAATTATATAATTATATTGAAGAAACTTACCTTCAACCAAACATAACACCAAAAATGCGAAATAATTATTTTTTATTGAAATTTGCTAAAATTAATCATAAAATGTAACCTAATGAAAAAAAACAATCTCTCTCCATTTAGGTGATCTAAAATAATTTACCAAGCCGTCACCTCTACACTTTTGACCCTTTAGCTATACTAGCGCCACCAATTTAACACCTTTTAGGAGCAATTCTGTAAGCAAATGTTAAATTTTAACGCACAGTTTAAAATAAGACAATTTGCTAACCCATTTTAATATTAAGCTTTAAAGTATTAACGGAAAACTCTTTATTGGATACAATACATGTTGAAATTTGAATCATAATCTTGACTATGCATAGATTAAAACATTTATAATAGCGAAAACTTTGTCAAATATAACGGCGTTCCGTTCATTTTTAACTACTTCGTATAGAATTGACCCTTTTCTTTTGTCGGATACTATTTATATACAGAGTTTGTGCTCCTTACATCTAGTTTCCATGATATGAGTATTTTGTTCTTCATCTTGATATAAAAAAAGACGACAGGACTGTGGTCCTATGTCAACCCCTATGTAGCTTATTTGTTTTTACGGTATTCACGTCACAGCAAAGGTGGCGAACTATTTAAGTCATCCAAAAGTTTAATATTAAAATCGACATAAAAGCCTTGTGATAATGAAAACATTAAAACTAATTGATTTCCCAATATGATTTTGTTCACCACTAACCATCAATATTGAGAAAATTTTCAATGCCCCCTGTAGCGTCGATTAGTAAGTGTGGGTCATATCCTTATATATATTTCTCACATTAAACTCGATGGTGGAAACGGCTCCCATACAAAATAATGAAGCCTACATGTGACATGGGCTACCGGTCTATTATGATTTAATAAAAATTGGTAAATTTTGAAATTGTGTCGGACAACTCATACTTCGACTTTGTCTGAGATTAACATGATTTCTGTGCGTTTGTGCCTGGACCTCATACCACATTATTTATGCTGTGGCCATTAGATATGTCTATAAAACCGGAATTGTTGCAATCCAGTTAATTTCCCCAATAGATAAACATAAAAAAATATGAAAGAAATATATGTTAACAGAAATAAAAGATTTATTGATCTGAAGAAAGAACGCCGGTCCTGAAAACAAACAGCTGCTTCCTGTCTACACAAAACGTCTCTTTCTAGTTATGGGTTGTTATACTTGTCAACAGGCTAAGGAGTAGACGATGTTATCGAATATTCCCAACAGTTTGTAACTATTTTTATCTTTCTATTTATCTAAAACGATTTAAATTAATTTATTCATCTTAGCTTAATTACAATTAGGTATTATTGTGTAACAAAAAAAGCAAGAACCATTATAAAGTATGATTTGGTATTATTTTTAATGTTATGGATACTATAATGGTTATGTTCCATATTATCTACCTATGTAAATAAATATTAAATTATAAAATAGTTATTTACGTAACTATTTATGAAAAGAGCGATATTGTTCAACAAGCGTAATATTTGCCAAAACGAGCGCTAGCGAGTTCTCTCTTCATAACGTGTTTACGTACAACGTTTTATCTAATTCCGCGCTTTTATAATATTTCATAAAATCTTCAATAATTACAATGGTAACATTAAAGTGGATTCAAATGGTGTTAAAAGTATTGTTACTATGAAGTATTCACCCAGAAAATTGACTTACTTTAAATAACTGTGTCCTTAATAATGTTTTTTCAATGTTTATAAATCTTAAAATACTATTGAATTAAAATTATGGGGTAGTTTAAATAATGAAATAATTGTCAGTTACCTACCTAATTAATAAATTATTCCTTGAAACTTATGTAGTATCTCTATGTTGAAACTTAAACAGTTACGTAAAATTTTTACATAACTACTTTATATAAAGGTTATGAAAAATGTGACGTTACCTAACGTCAAGGAGTGACTTGACACATTTGATAGCGGAATTAGATAATAGTATATTAAAGTTTAAGTGGCTTCGCCGTCGTGCTCGAAAAATCGCGCGTGTTTTAAAGACCAGTTATCCACGAATACTTTACGCAATTTTTTTTATTGGTGCACTTTATTATAAATACTGGTCTATAACTACTACAACAACAAGAAATGGAAATCATAGATGGAAATAAGCACTAAATGTCGAATGGTTGAATTCGTGATGTATATGATGTATACCTTGCGTTGTCATGGAAATGAGAAAAGCATAGACTAATTTGTATTTTGATGGAAGTTCAACCTTATTGAGTTCTGTGAATGTCAATAGTATTAATTTAAATACTATTTCTAAGGATTTGAAAAATCGAAATATTAATATTTCAAACAATACCAACGGCACTTTCCATTTTAATTTATAAATTTGACATTGTTGAATATTGTTCGAATAAAAGTTTTGACGTTACAAACCATCCTTGTCAGATCAATAATAAAAAAATTGTCATTTAGACATGATTTAGACCATAGATTTAGACTTCGTTACTCGAGTTGTTGATGTTGCCACGGTAACTTTAAAACACGCGCTTGTTTTAAAGTTCGATTTAAACACGCTGAGGCGTGCTTTAAATAGGTAAAATGGTTCACTGATAAAAAAAATTATATATTGTGTGGCAGAAATATGACATGTTTTGAAGATATTTTGAAAGGATTAAAAAAAACTTCCAACATTTTACCAAGAGCTTGTGTTTTTGTGTTTTACACTAATCCAGTCTATTCGATGCTTAAAGCTGTTAATCTTCCTTCTATGATTTCGACAGGTTTATAACGTTGACATTAATATTTTAGGTACACAAAAAATACAGTTTTTCCACTACTAAATTGACAATTATTGCTTCTTCTAGCCAACTGAGAAGTTGAATTTCTCTATTAATGTTTAATAATTTTTTCTATTATTAAGCTAGGTCAATAATAGACAAATTCAAGTATTTTGAGAATCCCAGGGATCAACAAAAACTTGTGCAACATAATTTTGCATACCCAGGAGATTGCCTTTAAAATATTTGCTGCTTGAAATTACCTAAGCAAGATGAAATTATTTGAATAAAAATGCCATTAGCTTAAAATTCGCGCTCAACCAAAAATTACTGATTACATTAGGAGTACGTTTATAATCTATGGAGCGAAAACAGACAGTGTACTAGTGTACTTGTCAGTCAGACGAAGGGGTAAACGCTTCTCGTGGTGCGTTAGTGAACGCTGTGGTGTATATTTCTTACACTCAAGGTATTATGTTGGGAATGCAATACCGCTCTAATAATTTTTGGTGTGGTCGTATAATTGGTTTCGTTAATTTGTTGCACTTAATGCTGGTGATTTAATAAATCATAAGAATAATGGTATTTTATTGCTGTGTGTTTAAATTGTAAAAGCAACAATAAAAAAGTTCATATGCACCGTTTTCCCATTAAAGATCTTTTGGTAAGTATACTTTTAGCATTGAAATAGTGTATAATGTCAATTCTTTCTAACTCTTTTCTTAATTTTGGCTATCAGTACAAAAAATTGTATATACACCACGGTAGTGAAGACATTTGTAAGCCTCGCACTTTATTCCGCTCGGGGCAATGCCCACAAAATAATTTTGGTAATCGGTCAATAATAATAGTCTTCACTACCTTGGTGTATAATATACTACCTATTTCACGTATGTTCAGTGAAATTTTAGCGTCATAGTAGTACCAAAAATTTTCTAGGACGAAGACTGAAAGTGAAAATCTGCCGAAAATACATGATGACATTATTTATCATCAAATTCAAATTGTACGTACAAATGAGGTCGAAAAAGTAAAAGCAGACGGCAATCCGATTAAAGTTTATTTCCACAACACCGCAAACAAGTTGTTGGTCATATTTACAACATCGTATTCGTATTTTCAAACCTTTCGGGACATGAATAAACACTTTATCAGGTGCACTTTTAATGGTATTTTCATCCGAACACAATAAAATACTCACAAACTGGTTTTTCGAGGTACTTTCATAGTTTAAGCAATGATTAAACTGAAACTTTGTAAAGTAAGGATAAAACCTGTAGTAAACATGCAATGTGCATTGAGAGTAAAATGATTTAGGGAGCGGAGAAATTAGAACGTATAAACAGCCCGAAAGGATTCTATTATTTAATTGTTTTGTCGGGCTTCGTCCCCAAAGCGTAAGAAACGGACCCTATTACTAATGCCCACATTCCACCGAGTCCGGCGACGCGCGACACGAGACTTTCCACCAAGCGCGTCGCTTTAGTTACTCTTTTGACGCAAACAAAATGATGTATAATTGAATAATATAATATTATATTATTATCTTGTATTTTAATAAATCAATAAAAGAAGTTTGCTGCTAGTAATTATCCAATGTGTATTGAATACTTATCTAGTTTTAATTCATGTGACACTTCTTTCCACGCATCTTCGCGTGTATTCGAGTTTTTGTAAGCAGTGAGTCGTTTATCGTATAGAACAGCCCGCTTTTCCACTTCGATGATTAACAATTCCTCAATTTTTCCCTACAAAACACCACGGCGAATCGGATTCAACTAATGCCCAAACCAAAACATGCGTCGACGTGCCGCATCATGACGTACCGTACTAGGTGGGAAGTCAACCATGCAATTGCATAGAAAATAAAATAAATGCGTTGACGTACGTTGAATGAAAATGTACAAAAAGAAGGATCTATGGGAGATGCCGAGTTGGTATTTGTGCGATATTAATGATTTTTACAGTCCAGAATTATGCTCTTGATCCGCCGCCGCAGTGCAGTCGGGTAGTAGTAAGCTTGGCGGGTAGAGGGTGGAAGTCAATGGGTAGAGGGTGAATATACCTTGGACTGGTCGACGGAAAATCATCGTACCAACCCAAAATCAAGTTCAGTCTAAACTGTATTCAGTGTGTGTCAACATGCCCGTTCCAGAATTTGCCAGAAGGCTTCTTCTCTGTGACAATTCTTATCTGAAGTATACTTATCTGAAAAATAAGGGGAGCTGGGTGCATGGGTATAACCTGCACAGACGAAGAATTTCTGCGGGCTTACAAGAAGATGCAAAATTTCCCTATACATTTTTTTAATTATGCACGTATATGAGTGTAGAATCTGTAGAATCGTCTTCTGGGTCCCATATTGCTTTTCGCTCATAAACTGCCGAAATTAACTTTTCTTCCATTATATGCATTGCGCCTGACTGAAAATATCAAACACAACTGATTTCCTGGTGGCTAGCTTGTTGAGCAGATAGACTGCTTAAAATGGTTGGATATCGCAATGCGGCTGGTTCAATTCAATCGCTTGTTACGGAAATATAGCTCGCGGACTGCTTGGAGGGTCGCTTGCACTGCCGCCGCGGCTTCTGGACAGATGGTATCTACCTTATTCTGATGAAGCGCAACTACGCCGAACCCGGTCCATGTCCTTCGTGGCATATAGCCAGGGAAGTAGTTGTTGCATCTTAGTGAACGGTCTTTGTTCTTTGACTTTATAGATATACTATTACCTTTGATATCAAGAAAGAAGACTCAATGAATTCTTCATTCTCATGGTCAAAATCGAGTGTCGACATTTATACATTAAACCTCCTATATCACAAAAAGTATGGGCATTAGAAAAAAGTTTCAGACAAAGTTATAGAGAATAGAATGATATTTAAAAATGTGTGGATGCATTTTATGAATTAATCGTTTTAACCAAAATAACATTTATTAATGTACAGTTATAAGGTAACAAAACACTATACTAATTTCATAGAAGCGCCTGCCTGTACGATGTACATTATAATTTGCCGTCCTATTATTTTGACTTTATGGTTATAACGTATCAGAGTGTTAGCATTCACTTATCAAAATCGATTACTATGGCGAGATACGGTGGATTAGAGATGTGTCGCTATTTGTGTTAGTTATATTACTGTTATTTAGACTTAAAGGCTCCAAATTATTGTACAAATATCAAGGTTGTAGTATCAATATTGACTAAATTGAGTTTTATAGATATTTGGCTGCTACTGGCATTTATGGATCGTTCTAGAATCACAGTACTGTATCGTGCGCAAATTCGAATTGGGGATTGTTCTTGAACTAACTACGGAATACCTAGATTGAGTACTTAACATTTTCGACTATCGAAACCATACCAGAGGTATAGTTCTTTTCACGATCTAAGAAACTGACTTGACTTGACTTAGGCTTGAGATGCAATAACCGTGCACAGCCGCACTATACCTGATGAAAAAGAAAAAGTACTGAGTAAATTATAATAAGAATGACCCAAAAGTCTTAGAGTTTTCAGGTAATAATTGATTATTCGCCAACATAATAAATACGACCTTGTCACGGTAATACTTTTATGGCTTTATTGCAAGTCATTATTCCATCTCAGGTCAGGTCAGTTTCTTAGATCGTAAAAAGAACTACAGTTGGCAGAACCATACATGAGCCCTGGTGGGCGTGTTCGTGTCGCTGCAGTTGTATTTTTGTATTAACAATTCGATATTTAGAATCGATAACCAAATATCGATACCATAAATGTCAACATTGTCAACTGTTAAGAGATATGTAAACAAAGTCAAACTTGCTAAAAATGTAACTCATATTAATAAAAAAATTTATATTGGACCAAAAATAAAACTACCGTTTGCACTAAATATGTATCTATATTTTCAAATTACATGACTCTGTAGTGATGTCTTGAAAAAGAAGGGTCAAGGTTCTATGGAAAGCAACGAAATATGAACTGGTTATGTAGTCTTTTCCTTTATCTATCTGCTTACACATCAGGATCTTTTGGAATAGAGCCGTCGAATGCCATTTATTAACTTTTTGCTTAATTCAAATCAATAGTGTGACCTATTTGGTATATGTATTTAGAAATGTAATTGTGTGTTGTTTTAGGTTATGTTTATTAATAATAATTATAGTTATAGTACATACCTTACTATGCTAAGTTTATTATCAAATTAGTCTTAACAAAGACTGATTGTTCTGTAATTTATGGAGCAAATAATGATTATAATGAAATAATAAAATAAAGTATATATAAGCAGATTATATGGCATCTGACATAAAATAGAAAATAGAATACAGTCCAGTGTTGCCGATGCAAAAATAAAAATTACCCGAACTTACTATTCAAATTATCAGAATTTGTCAAAATTACCAAAAGGACACATTGGCTATCTAAATAAAGTCTTTGATCCCAGTCAATATGGAAAATCCCCTAAAACAATAGCCATTTTATAAATCCCTTCTGCAAAATATTCGAAAAACTATTATATCCAAATTAGTGAAATTGTCTAAAAATCGGATAATCATCCTCGCATTGACAACACTGATACAGAATGAATAAATGAATAAAATGATGTATGTTGATGAAATCACTCGGTCATATTATTTCGATTATATTTAACAATTACGAATGGACAATCGTTAACATTGGCTCTTGATTGGCTTCTTGTGATGACCTTATTTTAGTTCGCATACTTTCCGGGGCTCATGTTTGGTTCTGCCGACTGTATATGGAACCAAAGCATATACAGCGTCGGTATGGAGTATACTGTGCTTAGTATCTTCCTCTTTCTTTTCGTTGTCATCTTTATTAAATTTTTTTATACCTTTCAATTAATATTCATTTATGTGGGTTAAATCATAGATAACCACAAAAAGATTTCGATCTTGTGTTAATTTCAATAGTCTCTGGTTCATTCGTTTATTGTTTATACTGAAAATAGAATATAATTCAAAAAGTTGACCTAAATCTCCTTATTAATGGACGAGAAATTCACGGCACTCCCATAGTGGTTATCCATACCGCATTCAATTTGGACAACGACTAAATGCTGCAGACAAACGTACAAGAGAAGCATGTGGTCGAATGTTAAACATAATTTACGAGGATCCGGAAATCTTGAAAAACATGCGGTTTTTAGCTTAGCGGCTATATTAATCGACAAACAAACAGATTCCTTGGATTCGAACGTCCTGATGTTATTGATGAGAAACCACTCCACAGTCTTGGAGTTACCGTTTGGTGCGCGATATCTGGTCATGGAATTATTGGTCCTTGTTTCGTTGAAGACGAGAATCAGAATCCACTTACTGTCAACCAAGAGCGTTATAGAGAGATAAATATTGTACCTTTTGTAAGGGATGTAAAAAGCTTTTGTCGTTCACGAAATCTACAGGGGCATTCTGTTCACACTAGCGACTAGTCTTTAATCGATCTATTCGATATACACATTCCGTTCACCAAATATGGTTATTTTGGAGCGACAAATATTTCTAATTTCTAATACCCATAAGGTGTCGCCTACGTATTTTCTATCTTTTCTTGTCAAAATATCAATGTAAAATCCAAGCGACGTCGCTTAAAAGCGATCGCTAGTTTTTTTGAACGGAATGTCACCCCAGGTGCGCACACATTGGTTGCAACAAGATGGAGCAACGAGCCAACGTGCGTAGCGTAGAATTACTCCGTTAGAATTTGGATAATAGAACAATTTCGCGAGGAACAAACTTCGAATATTCTTCTTAATCACCAGATCTGATGTCACCTGATGCATACATTTGGGGCATGATGAACAAAAAAATATTGCACTCGGAAAGCTCTCCTGTCATGATTGCAGAACTACGCGAAATAATACAAAATGTTTTCCAGCAATTACAGCAACTACTTTCTATAAATAATATGTTCAGTGACTTACAAAATCGATATGAAGCTTGTTTGCGTCGAAATGGGGTACATTTTGAACACTTAAATTATAGAAATTAAAAAATAAATCCAATTTTTAATTTTTGGTACTGTTTATTTTGGAGAACATTGTATAAGTGAATGGAACTTTTCCTACCTGTAGCAAGATAGATAATTATTCATAAGCGTTTTATTTATTTTCCGTCGACCGTGTATCAACATGCTATTAACGTTCCCAAAATTAGACAAAATCATACATTAATGACCCCCATTTATGCATGATTTACCACGAGAGCTTATTTTCCCGACATATTCCACCCACCACGTCAAATTTAGTAGTTGAGGTGCGCATGCGTCCAAGCAGCCTTTAACCTTCTATTCGATATGACTGAATGTGAGCTGATTAGCGCAGTTGATAGGGTATTGAGCTTACAACTCAGAGGTCGTAGGTTCGAAACCCGATTAGGTGCTGGTTTTTTTTTTAGTTTTTTATTTCTTATTTTCTAATATTTCTATACATAGTTACATTTTGATCAACCTGGTTTGGGCCTGGGTTTTCTTGTTTTTTTTAGTTTTATATTTCCCATTTTCTGATATTTACATATTTATTTCAATATTGTTATGTTACTACTAAATTTGGCAACGTTGGAATATGTCGGGAAAATAAGCTCTCGTTGATTTACCTACATTACTCAACGATTTTCTGCAGGCAACCCAACGCACATCTCTGTGGTGTAGGCAACCGTCTTCAAAAAATGATTCCTAGTATAAAATACTTGTAGTTTTTGACTTACATATCGTTTTATTTCATTATTCTACAAAATTATAATAATTATTAGTCTTAAGACATCCAAAAAAGAATGTAAAAAAAACGAGAACAGTGACATTTGAACCAGCGACCATCTCTGTAACATTCACTTACCTATGAAACAAATAAATATTTTTAGTTTTTAAATATCGAGAAAAACGAATAGGTAGAACTGATACAGTCGACAGAAAAGCTTTGTAACTAACATGAATATTAAAAGGGCAATTAACAATCTCGAACATTAACGAACTCGCTCTGCTCGTGCGTTAAGTTATCTCGATTGTTAATGGCCCTCATTAATACACTTGTTAGTTAAATAACTATTACCTACTTTTATCTACTTTTTCTCTAACAAGAATTTTCTTATTGCTTACATCTTTTCCACACAACACTGAATTTTCTTCACTATTAGCTCAATTATTTATGTAAGTTGAAGTATTATTCTCGTTAAAAGCAAAAAATTTTGAAAGTGATGATTTATTGGCAGTGCATTCTCCAACTCTATTTCATGCACTCGTAAAGGAGCGAGATAACTGAGGTTAAAACGAGACAGTAGAGGCGGCAGATCGGTAAATCTACTGTTCCATAACATATTGCAGCTGTATGTCACATCAGTTGTTATTAACAAAACAAATAAAGCGGTGGTTCAGGCTTCGGCAGCCGGACCTAAAAGTTACAATCGAAATTCCGATAACTGGGATTTTTTTCATCTTGTTAGAAATCCATTTAATTTGCTTTAAAAACGTTTAAAAGTTTAAATAGCACTAAAAATGATTGTTTTTAAACAAAATCTGCCGTATTATAAATGCAGACAATTTTTATTTATGAATATTTTTGGTTTATAAAAATTAAAATTATTGAAGTTAACGAGTACGAGTACGGAGTACGTTTTTTTTTTTATTTACAGGCTACAAACTTCAATTACTATTAGGTCTATACATTTTCAAAATTAAACTAACCCATACGACAAAACCAATGCTTTCGTATAGGTCTTCTTGTAAGAGAAACAGATATTAAATTGTATCGAATCAAGCAGCTACATACTACATACTACATCTTATAAAATGTTCGTGAGATTGTGGCTACAAACAGCACTGGCACTTTTTCTTTTTAATGATGGACTCTAGAGTATTCCATGCTTCATTTATGAAATAACTTCATATAAAAAAAACGTCGTTGAGTATGTGTTGTCAATTTTATTTGAGTCTTTGATAATCCAGGACAATGATATTTTTCCATTTTTGTTTTTATGTAATTCAATGACAGAACTCTTTAATAACTTTTTTTGTGTATGTATGTATATTGGGGGGACATTCACTGAGACCTCCAACTAAAAGATCTATTGTTCCCCCTCACTTCTACTTAGTTCCTGAGGAAAGTTTCAGAGACTAGTAGCTCCTTTAGTCCTATTTTCCTGAGGAATTTTAGTATATCTATAGGCATCAACTTAGGTTAAAATCTCTCTTCTATTCAACACTCTCCTGAATTCCTGAGCAGTTGGCAAGTATGTAGATCGAGGTTTCTTCTTCCATGCCATGGATTCTACATTCTTCTTCCTCCACTTTTTCAGGTGCACGTTGGGGCGACAATGTCCCATTAAGATCCCCGTTTTACATTTGATCTCAACGGGTTGTAGTCTAAGTTCTACTAGATATTTCCAATGGTCAGTTCATCTCTTTTCTTCGCCTTCACCCATTTCTTCCATTATTATATTGGATCTGATACCGCAAAAGGGTTCCAGCCCACATCTTTGCTAGTTCTTCTGCTATTTAATTTCCTTCTATTCCAGTGTGTGCTGGAATCCACAGTAGGGTCTTGCTCTCGCCTAGTTCATTGAGTATGCCTAGGCATTCCCAAACCATTTTGGATCTGATTACATGATTATTTGATCTTTTGGGTATACCTATAACTGTATTTCCAAATCCATCTGGTCATCCTCGTTTTCTGATTACAATGGGCATTTTAAATTCTTTATTATATGCTACTACTTGGGAGTGTTATTTTCGTTATCTGTAATTGTTGTTTCTGTCTCTGCAGTAAAACTGTAAATTTTCATATACCGTCTCATTTTGACTACAAGTCATTTCATTTGTTGATATATTTAGAAATTCTAATTTTACTTTACTTAACACTCGTAAATTATAACTTCATTCTGTTGGAACTTTCCATGTGTTATTTCTGTTCCAATTTCCGAATATTGAAGTTGAATATTTTCCATAAGAGTCATGACTATGCTCGAAAGGTAAGATTTCTAAGCAAAATTTAAAATATCCCGGCTGCTGGGATTTTGATTGTAATTTGCAGGCTCCGGATGCCGGGACCTGATCCACCGCCAACAAATAAATACATCAGCGATGGATACTATGATACTATACTCAATACTCATATATACATTTTTTGTGGGATACCGTTTTGGTTGTATTAACTTTTTGTGCTTTATTGTTTTAAATTTGTTTGAAGTATTTATAACGATAATGTATTTGGTGAAACAATTTATAAATATGTTGAAAAGCTATCTGACCATAAATATTTCGCAGTTTATTGTCGAGCCCACGTTTAATATTCTATTTTATTCCAATAAGTATGGTAATTTAAAGAGATGCATATACAGTAGAATTTATTAAATGGATTTTGCAACTCTAAAAGTTTAGGGTGTTGTTGATTGTTTAAAAAAAGTAAGCTTAGAGATTAAGTAGATAAAATCAATAGAATTCCATTACTAATTAACTATTACTTTCTTAAATGCTGTTACTATTTTGTGAGTTTTTGTGAGTTTTGTAAATAGATGCAATACCGCATACGGTGCGGTATTTATGTAGTCTTATTTTAATAACGGTCTGCCTAAAATTTATTTGGAAATAAGAGCTATTGCCATCACTATACTTTAATAACGTAGCGCTGCGTTATGTGGGAAGTGACATAACCTGTCTTTTTCTGTATATACTTATAATTAAAAAAACATCAAAAACCAAACAACCTTTTTTTTTCTAATGAGCCCTCCCTTCGCCGGTACCACCTCAGCCTCCTGGGCTTATTGTGGATACTCCTAGTGTTCTGACTACAACCTATTCAGCCATTCCGTTCCCTGTATTAGCTCATACAGGTTCTTTGCTGATTGATTGTGGAAGTCTTCTGGAGTCATTTGGGGTCTACCATACAGTTTCTGCCTTCTGTGATCCAGCGACTCACAGTTGCATAGTATATGCAGAGCTGTTTCGGTATCCTTTTTGCATCTTCTGCATGTAAGGTCTCCGTTGTACAGCCCTATTTTGTTGAGGTGCTCCTTTGTGGGAAAGTGTCCTGTAAGTAGCCCCGTTATGGTGCGTAGTTTGTTCCTGCTCATTGAGAGCAGTTCTTTCGCTACTTTTTCTGATGGTTCTTTCATGAATTTCTTCCCATGTATTTGCCTGGTCGTATTCTTCCAGTGTTTATTGTGTTGTTCTTTCAACCACCCTTTTAACCATGACCTCGTTAAGCATCTGGGGATGCCCACAGCAGGTTCGGGTCCTTTCATCAGAGTTGACGATCCTACTCTTGCGAGTTCGTCAGCTTTTTCATTGCCTGCGATTCCTTTATGACCTGGGACCCACTCCAGTGTTACACTGTTCCGAGTCGCCAATCTTCTAAGTTCTTCGCCGCATTCCCATACTAGCCGAGATGTCACCCTATAGCTCTGAAGTGCTTTAAGGGCGGCTTGACTGTCACTGTAGATCTGCCTGTTGTTATTGGCTCTCATATTATTAGCCCTTGCACATGCAAGTATTGCATAGACCTCTGCTTGAAATACAGAAGCGTATTTGCCAAGCGAGACGACCCCTTCATATTTGCTCGTCTTGCTGTATATGCCCGCTCCGGTGCCGAGCTCATTTTTTGATCCATCTGTATACCAGATCAGTTAATTCGCTCTACTAAGTGGTGGTGCGTTCTCTTCCTCAAGCTCCTTTCGATCTTTGATGACAATCTCGAAGTTCTTGCGAAAGATATATTTGGTGGTCATGTGGTCTGTTGGCATTTTGAAAATGTCATCATCCACATGCCTTATCTCTGTGTGTCCTCTCCCATGTACCACGTCATGGTCTGATGCTTTTCCCAGTCGGGTTAGTGCTGCCCTTGCTTCGCACATTATGACACAATGTAGCGGAGGAAGGTCTAGCATTGTCTCCAGCGCCGCTGTAGGAGTAGTCCCCATTGCCCCTGTAATGCCAATGCATGCAAGTCTTTGGACCTTGCTTAGTTTTAGCATAGCATATTAAAACGCAAACCACAACACAAACTAAACTGTCCTAACGATAAACAATATGTTAAACAAAAACCTTCACCTCAGAAATCCGATACGATTTGTTCTATTTTGTCAACTGCGCAGGACAATTATGTGCGGTATTTATAATAGAGAGATATTGCTGTGACAAATCCTGTGCGACGTTATTACCGCAGACGTTATATTGACAGTTGAGCATGCGCAGAATGTGTTCGAGAGACACTTTGCGGTAATACCGTTAGCACATCACGTTATTTACGGCAGAACAACACCTCACGTAACACGTTGCACTATCCTTCTTCGAACACAATCGGATATATGCGGTAGCGGCGGCAGCTGATCGGAAACCTTTAGAGGTTAAGTTGTTGTTTATGAAGTTTATGATTATGTTTATAAGTTTATGTTTATGGTTATAAGGGGAAATTTTTGTATTATTTTTTCGAAATATTATTTAGATGATCTTTTAATTTTGCAAAATATGTGTTTTACACAGATGAGTGGTGACACTGGTTTCAACTTTTAGAGGTTAGTTCCAAAAATAAAGCGCGTAAATAAAACTAAGATGGCAATACGTATACCGTCCCAAACATTGTTAAGACGTAAACATAATATTTAACGCGGAGTAAAAAACACACAGCATGCGCTATCGGAATTTGCAATATCTCTCTAATAACACTCAACGATATGTAACCGTAAATTAAGCGAAGCGCTAACGTTATTAGTGTTAGAGACGTAAAGAAGTGAATAGCGCATTTAATAAACGTCAAAATACCGCAAACGTAAATACCGCACACCATTTTTTAACAAGCATTATCTCTCTAATATCCTTACAGCATGAAAACAAGAGGAAGCACAAACTTGTATAGGAAACATGTCGAATAAGTGTCTAGCGGTAAGCAGTACAAAATGGCAGATGGCGCGGGATTAGGTAGAGGTTAAAATATAGAGTGAAGTACTCCGACCAAGTTAACCTATCATAAAATTCGTCACATTAGTACTTATTGTTTATTATTATGAAAAATTTAAATAAATTCACAATGGAAAAACGTGAGTTGTGAAAAATAGGACGTAAATTTAAAAAAAAAAGGTAAAACGTGTCGCGGGACACACGGTAGGAACTCAAGTTCCTTTTAAGCAAAAATTATGTAATACATCTGACGTTATAGATAAACAATTTGCATATTCCTCGGTGGTCGAGTAGTAAGCAGACTCTCACGCGGTATACCCGGGTTCGATTCCCCGTGAAAAAGTTTTTTTTATTGTTAATTGTCGTAGAAAAAATATGCTGTTCGACTCGTGTGGATTGTCCATATCGCACTTGAACGATTGAGCACTCCGCCTACGGCGTCGTGCTTCATCTTCGTCCTCGTGCGATATGGTCATCATATACACACTAGTTGCACAAACTACTATTTCTATCAAAATATGCCCTTTTACATTTAAAAACAACCTGCCAAATGTCAAATCAATTTATCCATCCATTTTAAAGTTAATTAAAACATTCAAGTTTTCAAAATTTCAACACCCTGTATTTCGGAAAGTAAGGTGCC
The DNA here is from genome assembly GCA_910591675.1 of Galerucella calmariensis. Taxonomy (NCBI): domain Eukaryota; kingdom Metazoa; phylum Arthropoda; class Insecta; order Coleoptera; family Chrysomelidae; genus Galerucella; species Galerucella calmariensis. Next base: position 18,172 of record CAJUYG010000932.1, on the reverse strand, counting down.
TATTCTGTAACTTGTCGTTATGCAACGACGTCGTTACGGTAACGATTATTATGTTAACGATAATTTTTCAAAGTTAGATTCTGTAATAATGTCGTTACGTTTAAATCTAGGGACAAAACATAACGATAATATTTTCACAATTTTATAAAGGTTGGTATCATTTTTGACATCTGTAGCTGTTTTGTTAGGTTAGGAAAGGATTTTTGATTGACATTCACGTAACTTTTATTATGGAAAAGGACAAAGTTAAAAGTCGGTCCATTAAGACAACAAGGTCACAATATATAATGTATTTGGATGAATTGAGTACAAATGAAGCCTTCATGGACAACAAATTGATCGGCTAACGTTAGATTGTGATGACTCATTTAAATAATCTACACCCATAGATTTTTGATAATTCCCATGAGCTAAGAAATGAATGGTTGTGAAAAACCTAACTATGGGAGGTGTTCTAGTATTACGACTACCATGATTCAAATAGAGTAACAAGTCCTGGAATAATTCATAAGCAGCTTCACTGTTTACTCGATACATCTGCCGGAACACTTCCTCAGGCAACTCAAGGGGGTTACTTCGGTCTCTTAAGACACGAAAATTAGTTCTTCGTGTCTGTCTAAAAATATTACATGTCTATAGTTTAGATTATTTTTCAACCCTTATATGAATTTACCTTCTATTCAATTCATCCAAAACAATACGTAGCCGTTGATCCATCTTAAATAAAATATGATCTTTGTATAAGGAACAATGTTTTTAAGATATTGGGAAAAAAACACAACAAACCTCTTAACCAAAGACTTGCTAACCCGATTACGACTGCTGCATAGCTGACGTTTGTCAACTACATAATATCAGCCATTTTGTCGTTATCTAACAGCGGTCGTTACGATACTGAATATATAAAGTCGTTCAGTAACGATAATCGTCCACGAACGACATCGTTACTTATTACAGAATAGGCCCCTAAATGTGCTAGACCCCTTAATCCTCATATCATTTTGTCCAATTTTACGAGAGGAATCTACATGCAAACGTTGTAATTACCCTTAACGTTCAAGATGCTTATACCTTTTTTTGCGCGATCGTATTGAAATAAATTTCGAATAAAATAATTTAAATTTCTTCGAAATGAACGGAATGTCAAAAGTGACATTTATACTTCTCGATAAGTTTAAAATATATTTTGCATTTTGGAGAAATTGTTTTTATGCTATTTATTACTTTTCGACGTCTGAACGGTAAGTAAATCACTTACCGACGTGTCAAACTTAGAAACCAGTAAACACAACCTACCGTCCGGACAACCGATGCTGCAAATAAACAAAAAAGATCAATCGCGCAAAAAAAAATTATGGAAATAATAGTAAATATTAATCCGAACAAATTCAAGTAGATCACCAGCACTGCGAATACCAGCTTTACATAGAATTTAAATATAGCATCGGTTGTTCAGTGGTAGAATATAATAGTCTCTACTACAAGTTCATCATATTGGCCAACTTGAATAATCAAAGTTCCGAAATATTTGTATACTAACTAACCCTGTATAATCTTCCAACGTATAAATTGTTGTAAGGATGAGAAGTTTTATTTTTTATTTATAAAATTGCCCTTATATTCGACAGTAAAACATTTGTGTTTGTTTCTCACGACTGTTATCCAATATATTGTGTAAAAGTTTCTTTGACAAAATTTTTAACAATGCCCTTTGATATTCTCGTTTTTCTTTTATACAAGACTGCTGTTTTCTATACGTGATCCCACTTTTGGAAAATTTAAGTGAAATTCAAGTTGTCAACATTTTTCGATTTATAACAATTATTAGTCCAGTGAATGAAGGGACAAAGCTCCTGAAAAGTCTCTGAAGACTTCACTTTGGGCTCAATTTGTAGGTCACGGCAGGTGATTTTAGGCGAGAAAAAATTTTACGCGATTGAGTTTACGGAAGGGTGTAAAATGGCCTAAACCGTGGAAAACGGGCTTTTCGCTAATATCTGACTCAATATTATGTGAATTAGAGAATTTCTGGAACTTTAGTTCTTTACGTCAGGTTATGTTTGAGCGACCGGGGGTAGCGACGCAAAAGATCGGACCGTTACGTTACGTTACGGCCGGGAATCGAACCCGGGCCGCCCGCGTGGAAGGCGAGCATTCTACCACTGAACCACCGATGCTATACTAAAATTATATGCAAAGCTGGTATTCGCAGAGCTGGTGATCTACTTGAATTTGTTCGGATAAATTTTAACTATTATTTCCATAATTTTTTTTGCGCGATTGATCTTTTTTGTTTATTTACAGCATCGGTTGTCAGGACGGTAGGTTGTGTTTAGTACTGGTTTCTAAGTTTAACACGTCGGTAAGTGATTTACTTACCGTTCAGACGTCGAAAACTAATCATAAAAACAATTTCACCAAAATGCAAAATATAATTTAAACTGATCGAGAAGTATAAATGTCACTTTTGACATTTCGTTCATCTCGAAGAAATTTAAATTATTTTATTCGGAAATTATTTCAATACGATCGCGCAAAAAATGGTATAAGCATCTCGAACGTTAAGGTTAATTACAACGTTTGCATGTAGATTCCTCTCGTAAAATTGGACAAAATGATATGAGGATTAAAGGATCTAGCATATTTACTTCTCGAAATACGGGGTGTTAAAATTTTGAGTGTTTTAATTCGATAACTTTAAAATGGATGGATAAATTGATTTGACATTTTGCAGGTTGTTTTTGAATGTAAAAGTGCATATTTTGATAGAAATAGTAGTTTGTGCAACTAGTGTGGATATGACGGCCATATCACACGAGTCGAACAGCATATTTTTTCTACGACCCACTTAAGAAAAAATCTAGAAAATAAAAATTTCTATCAACTGTAACATAACTTCAAATTGAAAATTTAACAATTCAATTTTATGTTTCCACTAATTGTTTGTGGTAAACGTACAGTTCTTGAATGTACAATTTGTATAATGCTACGGTTTCCCTTTTTAAATATATACGATGCTGTTATAAGTAGATGTTGCCAGTCGGCCTCCCTCATGAAGGATACCGTACGATTATTTATAATAATGAATATTCTGCTAAATATTTCAAACGTCTACCTGCTGTCGTTATTAATATCAAGCAGAATAATTATTTAAAAATAAAATTAACTTTGAAAAAATATTCTTCACGGGGAATCGAACCCGGGTCTACCGCGTGAGAGTGTGGTTTGCTTACTACTCGACCACCGAGGAATATGCAAATTGTTTATCTATAACGTCAGATGTATTACATAATTTTTGCTTAAAAGGAACTAAAGCTCCTACCGTGTGTCCCGCGACACGTTCTACCTTTTTTTTTTTCAATAAAAAATGAAGATCGTCTTATTATCTACAGAAATGGTCTTTATAATTTTTTCCGAAAATTCGATAGTTATCGAGATAATGAGACCTAAAAGTCTCCTTATTTCAACTGCTACTCTGCCTGTAGGAATTCTGCTGTATATGCAGGGGGCGGACGAATTGTTCCATAACTCGGCAAAAAATTGACATTTTCCGATGATTCAAAGTTCATCGCAATGGGAAGACCCGTAGCTATGATTCCATGTGACTTGCAGTTATTTTACACAGGATTTTGAGAGTATTTTGTTAATTTGTTCATATATTTTTTTAAATAGTCTTTTATCCTAATTTTTTTTAATAATGGAACCTTAGGAGGTCTTGAATGATCTCAAATATTTTTTTTATATCTTTCTTGAGTTTTGATGAAAAATTGATTTGTTTATTTATTTATTTAAAAAAAAAAGAGGAAAAAAAACTTTGATCGCTTTTTTAAATATTTTTGTCTAGTACGAACGAACTGCAAGTAACATGCAATGATAGTTACGAGTCTTCCATTGTGATGAGCTTTGAATCATTGAAAAATGTCAATTTTTTGCCGAGTTATGGAACAATTCGTCCGCCATCTTATAAGTTAATGCATAGACAGCAGAATTCCTACAGGCAGAGCATCAGCAGCTGAAATGAGGAGACTTTTAAGTCTCATTATCTCGATAACTATCCAATTTTCGAAAAAAATGATGAGACCAAAACCTGTAAATAGTTGGTTGGTATTCTCTGCTTTTCACCTCAATTGCCAATGTGTTTAAAACCAAACATAGGGAAAAAGAAAAACATTTATAACACTCAATACATAAAATGCCTGTACTATCCACATATTTAGTACATATATTGATATTGCCCATCAACTAACTTACTACAAAAAGCCTTGTATGGCTGTGTTAAAGCACGGCATGATAAATTTAATTTATAATGTGAATTTTTCCCACAAACTGAATATCTATTCGTTTAAGCTTTCGAGTAAAATATGCTCACGACAGGTAGATTAATCACCGTACTTTTTACTCTCTACAATTTTTTCGATAAATAATACATCATGTTGTAGATATTCAAAGCATAATTTTATTTGGAACAGATCTAAAAACGTCAGGCTCAGGGAAACGTGAATAAAAATAAGCAAACAAATAGTAACACTTCTCTTCGCATATAATTTATTTTAATTTTTTAATTGCATGCCGTGAGATCGCTTTTTAAAGCTGCACTTAAAAGGATGTTTTATTGGATACATACTTTTTCCTGTGTCACATATTTCATTTTTTGTGAGTTGTGTACGTTTATATTTCATTCTTATACGATCAAAATTTTTAGCATACTCCTAGTTCAGATCTTAACTGGTCTTGGACTGCCTTCAAAAACAATCAACACTGCTAACCGTGATAGAGTAACACTTAAGTGGTTCTGGTGCACCAAGGTATTGTAAGGTCTGAAGGCATTCACTGGTCCTGAACCAGCGTTTTGAATATCAAAAATACTGGAGCTACGTGGCAAAGCAGGAATACAGCAAGCTCCTGGTCAAAAAAACCTTGGAGTTGTATGTATGTGTTTTGGGGTGACATTCACTGAGACCTAAAAGATCTATTGTGCCCCCTTACTTCTACTCAGTTTCTGAGGAGAGTTTCGGAAACTAGTAGTTCCTTTAGTCCTATTTCCCGGAGGAATTTTAGGATGTCTGCAGGCTTCAACTTAGGCAAATGTTCCCCTTCTATCCAGTAATCTCCTAGGTGCTGTGCTCTAGGATTCTGAAGTGCTGTGTAATTGGAAAGTATGTGGATGGAGGTTTCTTCTTCCATTCCACAAAATCTGCATTCTTCTTCCTTCACTATTTTGAGCTTTTTCATGTGCCCATTCAGGCGACAATGTCCCGTTAGGATCCCTGTTAAAACTCTTAGTGCAGTTTTACTTTGACTTATGCAATCTTTTGATCTCAACAGGTTGTAGTCACCCAGAAGAGTCTTTGGTTGTATAAGCCCTACTAGATCTTTCCAATGGTCAGATCTTCTCTTTTTCTCGGCTTCACTTATTTCTTCCAATATTACATTGGGGCTGATTCCGCAAAAGGGTTCAGGCCCCCAGAAGGGCATTTCAGTCCCCCTCTTTGCTAGTTCATCTGCTTTTTCATTTCCTTCTATTCCAGTGTGTCCTGGAATCCATAGTAAGCTGACTATGTTGTTCTCGCCTAGTTCATTGAGCTTGTCTAGGCATTCCCACACCATTTTGGAACTGATTACACAAGAGCTCAGTGCCTTAATGGCTGCTTGACTATCCGACATTATGATAATCCTCTGTCTTCTGTATCCTTTATCAATATTGAACTGGGCGCACTTTCTTATGGCGTGGATTTCCGCTTGAAAGATAGTTTTTCCCAAGCTTTCAGAGTGTGTGGTTCCTGGCCCGAACACTCCTATCCCAGTTCCTTCTATTGCTTTTGAGCCGTCTGTGTACCATTGAATGGCATTCTTTCCAAGTCTGGTAATGGTATTTGGATCCCATTCGTTCTTGTTGCTCATTTCCGTAACGAATTTCTTTGAAAAGTTATACTTTTTCATCATACCGTCATGTGGCATGTCCCAGGTTGTCTGATTTCTAAGAAGTGAGGAGGTGGTTTTTTTTAATGATTCCCTCTCTACTTAGTCTGTATCTTGTTCTTTCTAACCTTGGAGTTACTGACCAATGAAGTAATCATGTAATCATGTAATCAAACCAGACTCATCTTCTTTAGGTAGTAATTTAGTCGACAATGTCTTGTAAGCAGTCCCGACAGAATGCGTAGGTTTGTTCTACTCCCTTCCAGGATCTGCTGATTTTTTGTACTCGAAGGAAAGTAAGTATATGAAGGCTTTCAAGTGAGAGAGCCCCGATAGCATTTTTGTATCGAGCGTACATTATACCGCATTCGGGTTGCTCGACTTCGGCGCGTATCGAGCTCGCGGTAGCCCGACAATCACTCGGGCATCCATACGCTCGATACTATTGATACTATTGCATATCGCAGTCTCTTGTAGCATCTATGAATAATATTTCTGATGACTGAATTAGGTGCTTTGCTGCACGCTGCATTATTGGGGTGCATAATGAAATAGCATAGTCTTCCTCGTTACGGGCTATTTCGTAAACTGTATGAATAAAATGTTTTAGATCCTTTTCTAGCTGAAGAAACATACCTTCACCATATCTATCTCCATATTGGCGTTTAAAATGAGATTTCCAGAAATTGGAAAAATCTTCTTTAGATGGAAAGTAGTATCTGTCGCATCATATTTATCGCCTTATTGCTCCATTTTGCTTAAGCAAAAGCTGTTATAGGCTGAAGCAGCTGAATGTTCCTTTCCAAACAAATGGAGAGTTTCTTTCTTTGTTTTTTCTCCTATTAGTCTTCTTATCAAAGCTGCAGCACTATCTATTGTATGGTTGTGAATGTTTTTAATAGTAATTACACAAGGGCACCCTTTAATCATATTGTCAACATTTTTAGGTTTTGTTCGGGGATGGAATGCCTGTTTTTTAATAACAATTCTTCTGAGCAATTAATATTTCTTGAAAAATGTTCCCTTTTTCGTTCTCCTTTCAATTTATTTGTTCAAGTTCTAAACTGGCAATGATAGGTTCTCTTAAAAACATGTTGTCTGGCTTTTTCGGCTGATGTATTTATGGTCCTAGTGATATACCATGTATTTTTTAGATTTGTTCCAGGTCGTGAACCCATCTCTAAAAAAGAAGTATTTTTTCAGAAGTCTGCCCATGATTTCATGAAGCTATTCTTATAACTTCAAATATTTTTAAATTGCTTTGCCAAATGTTATATTTTTAGTGCTGTAATATTTTGTTATTGTCACTGGCATACGATATAATACTCGATAAGCCATTGGTTCATTGGATTAACTATAGTTACATATAAAAGGCTGATTTGGCAAATATGCGTTTCTTGATATTGTTAGGTTATGTAGATAAAAACGTAATTTCTCTCTATTCACTTACCTCAACCTCGTCCATAGTTTAAAAATTTGTTCGTATTTTGTTTGAGTTCACAACGTGATAAGTATAATTGTCGGACCACTCCATAATTTATTACTAAATTAGAAAAAACGGCTTTAATAGCAAAACGTTTTGTATACATATCAAGCGAAGAAGTACTTATAACAGGTGCAACAACTTAAAACTGCAACAGTATTGTTCGTAATGACGAAAATTATTCTTTTTTAGTAGAAACAATAACGCTGTTTTGCAACCGTTAGTATCGAGGGTATGGTAGCCCGACAATAGGTCGGGATATCGGCAAATACGACGTAAGCCGAATGCGATATACTATACGCTAAAATGCGCCCCAGTATGTCTGCCCAGTACGTGAAGGTTTTCCTCTCCACCCAGGTAGCTATAGCCAGTGCTCGATTTCTAAAAATTGAGGTACCGGAACTCTGTTAAGGGTGGACACACCGGGGGGTCTGGGGGGTATTCCATACCCCCCCAGCATACCCCCCCAGCAAAAGAATTTTAACTGTTTTCAAATAATTTAGTTTTTTTACAGAGAGAGGTTCCGGAACGCCGTTCCGCCTGAAATCGAGCACTGGCTATAGCTGATCTAGCAGTGCTTTCCGTAATGCCAAAAAATGGTTCAGGTCCGATAAATAAAGTCTCTGATACCTTTTTTGCCGGAGTGTCGGCCTCCTCATTGCCCTCCACTTCTCGATGCGATACCCAGGTCAAAAATACTTACAATTATTGTACATATTTAACAAAAATTGTCAATTAATTCTCAAAATGTTTATTTTTTATAATTCATACAATAAAGCGTCCGTACTATATATGCAGCTAATTTCGCTGTTTCGAAATTCTGTTCTCGGCAATTATTTTTTTTTCAGTCCTTTGAAAGTACAAACAACGCTTCATATTAAATATCGATTTTCTGTAACATCAAAAACGTGCTGAGAATATACATATCAACGACATAGATTTTGATGTTTTTAGAGGCTTAAATTTTCCAAATTTTTAACCATATAACCACCACAACGAACAAAAGCATATTTACTGAATACCTACTAATACATTTGCAAAAACCAGTTTTCTTGCCATCGCTAAAGTAATAAAACGGCATTGAGGTTTCTGTAGCAAAGAAGGAACTAAAGAAATAATCGGGGTTGTCGGATTTAAGGAATATTTCATGGTACGGATCTCGCGAGCCCTATAAAGTTTTTTTTATGAAATAAGATGAGAGATTTGTCTTCTTCATGTATTTGAGTTTCACTTCTTCGCATATGAAAAAAATAGAGTTATAAAATACACATAAAAGCGTAGTTGAATGACTTTTTTTGGCCATGTCAAATGTGTATTCGATAGTTTCAACCTTTTTCTGTCAAATAAAAATTCAAAAGCAATTACTACATTATCAGCGTATATTAACATAATTAATTCAGGCTTTTAATCAATACAATATTATCCTCTAATACACATTTAAATATACTTGACTTAACCTGTCGACTTTCTGTTTGTTCGCTAGTCGTAAGTTTTTTCTGACAATAATGAACGTGTCAAATAGCTCTCACCTGAATAGATGGTGTTGAAGCAAATCAATAACTTCTTAAGTTCAATTGAGTTAGACTACGGTTTAAATTATATTACATTTGTTAAGGTGGCTAATTGACCTATTTTCTTGCAGCCTTTTCAGATCTATTGTAATCCTCTGAATCTAGATTACATTCTCCAGCACAGCACTTTCTAAGAAGCCAATCAGGCTCTTTTTGCCTAGGACAGCTAGAACTGCAATTTTCTACCAGAATCTGTCTTCTTATGTCAACCCCATTAGCTTTGCGTGCCTCCCCTATTCAACAGTGTCCCGTTAGCAAACCTACTACGGATTTGGCAGTTTTTTTTTGTCTTTGCATATTAGGTCGGCCCTAAATTTTGGCGAATGTTCATCAGTGAACTACTTCGCCTGATCCTGACCTGGTGATATTTCTGTGGCCATGCTCTCCGATTGTGTTCAGAGCATGGACGGAGTCCCGTAGTACTCACCAATCTAGTTATCATTCATGCAATACTTTTGCTTGGAACCTCGTTACCAATAAAACTATGTTGGAAAATAGTACTTTGATTTTTAGTAATTAATGGATGGCTTTTGCACCAATGAAAATGAAGAGTAGATGCTTTAAGTCTGGTCGGAAATCTGAAGAAGGATTGCAATTTTGGGTATGTCTAACTGGTTCATTAGCCACTCAGTGGCGTAGAATGTGTTCTGTCAATTCATCTTCTTCTAGATCTAGATAGATACGATAGTTGGTGTTTCCGACCAGACCTATTCTTCCCAGATTATGGATTAGACTGCAGTGTGAACCCGAGATCCTCCTTGTCCCTGTTTAGCAAGGCGTCTGCTTTGAGTTCTGAAGGACGTTTCATAAAGGCATTGGTTTGCTTCACGCCTTTAATTTTATTCCAGTTGCCACTTGCTTCGCAGTCTATCTATACTTTGCCAAGTTTATCTGAAACCGTGAAAGGAATGCAGTCGAAAACATTCGACATTGCCACGTTTAACTATGAAAAAACTGAAGTGCTAACTATGTAGTGATAATAATTAGAAAAGGGACTTTTTATTATTAACAATATAATTAAACGTTAATTCTTCAATGTGCTTGTTTCTTTGGATTTATTCTATTAACATTATTTTTTCAATTTATGAATATTTAAAGATGAACGCTTTTCCAAATTTGTTATGGGCTTTTTGAAGCTCTGGCAGCGTTGTACGAAAACCATAATGACAACACCCTTCGAATTACATAATTGGTGATTTGTATCGACCAGCTGACTTCTTATTGGCAAGCGCGTGCGTGTGATTTTCCCTCTCACTTCGTCAATTGACTGATATTCATTTATCCAGTGGCGTTGGTATTGTCCGTGATCTTTGTATTTTCAGTTTTACTTGGTAAAATAGGTACCGTACGCCATTTGTACGTTTGATAGATATGCGCTATGTTTTTCCTCGCCTCTTACCGATGCCGCATAGCTTCAGATAAACTTGCCAAACTATAGTTCGAGCTACTTCTCACCAGTTTTAAAGAGATTTCCAGTTGAGGCTCCGGGCATCTGAAGAGGGACCTCGTTTGGTCCACTACTTCGCCACACAGGATTCTGGTAGGTATTACCCGAAATCCGTGTGGGGTAACCTTGCTATATACTGCAAATTGTTGATTAAAAATACGAATTCACTACGTACACTGTGGTGTTAATAGGAAATGGGGTAACACTCTCGTACATCAAATTTGTCGGTAGTTTTATGCGGTTATTTAACATGTTTTAGTATGTATGGAGCGTTATGTGATTAAATTATTTAGGGGAATAAATGGTGAGGGTCAGATAACATCAATTTAAATAAAGAGTTTTTAGCGCTATAGGATAGAATGCCGAAAGCACAACCATTATGATTTTCATTTATATCAAAGCATCTCGTCAAAAGCAGCACTTGATAAGTGCAATACGTTGAATAATTAAGCTTGGTTGATTAAATCTTGTAGATCATATCGACCCCGTTAAACTTAAAAGTGTAATTCAATGTCTGTCGGGGCATATAACCCGAGAAGTAGTTGTTGCTCCTTAGTGAATGGTCTGTGTTATTTGGAAGTTATTTTTCAAAAACTTTGTACATCGGTAATAGTATGAAATTCGAAATATATTGGTAACACGCTTTACTAAATACGACAATTTTACAGAAAACTCTGTTATTCTATTAACATATTTATGTATTACTTACTCCACCGGTGTCACAAATAACATTTGTATCATTAGAAGTAAATTATAAAAATTGAAATAAGAAAAACTATCACAAGGATTTAAACCAGACTATGCAGATGTAATTTGTGAAACCGGTAGAGTAATATATTTTATAAATTTGTTGTAGGATTCACTGATTTCATTTGATAAGTATGGGAAAATTTTAACATCTATCATGTGGAATAATAAAAATTCTCTAAGGAAGACTTGGCAACAATGTGCTAGATATTCGTCCTTTAGCCCGGCAAACCTCCCAGTTACTTGAAAAGGGGACCGTTTCCTTTATGGCCTTATTGAACTCTTTGAGTTTGTATCGGAGAGTTTGATCTATTACCGATGTATTAGACCTGTTTTTACCATTTTGAAAAGGAATGCAAAGATTAAATTTGCTCAGTTGCTTGTTGATAGATTTCGATTAGATTACATCAAATTTACAGCCAATTATTGAATGTTTAACAAAATGAAAAATGTTTTTCAGATTCTTTAATGTTATTCCATTGTTCGTGCCTTCTAGGTAATTCATTAGCGTACGTTTCAGGGAGTTATTCTTCAGTCATGGATCATTAATTTCTCCCAGTCGATAGCGGTCATTATATTAAAATTTCCTTAGTACCTAGGTACTTTATTTTGTGGAAAAAACGTATTGGATACATAATAAAGGTTTGGTTGGCTATTTTGCCACCTCTACTTAACATCTCTAGGATATTTTCTAACGTATTTAGCCACTTTTATATTCAGTTCCTTTTTGAAGTACTTCTTCCGAATAATTATGTTGTCAATTATTTTTGGTTATCAGTCCAGAATTTCCCGACATTTTCAATCCTTGATTGATTCAATAACATTTTGTGATGTGGTGATTTAATATCTCTTGTGCGCAATCCACAAATGAAATGGTGGCGTGAGATTAGCGTGGGAGTGACGTGGTATAGTCATGTGACGTAATACTGTCGTAATACAGTTTTTGGTGAATTCACCTGGGTAGCTATTCTTGAAAATCATACGATCCGGTGTTTCTCTCATACGATGGGGTCTATCCCGTGCGATCTATCGACTATCGACTCCCACGGTCAATATCGACTAATTCTTGAACCTACATGGCTACATGTGGACGTTCAAAATTATTGCGTTGTTGCCAGCATTATTTGATACAAAAGATCTACTTTTTAGTTATTTTTAGACTTTTTTTATATTTGTTATGTTAGGTATATTACCAATAATAAAAAAGGTAGTCTGTTTAATAAATCAATTAGTATTAAAATTGAAAAAAAATGAATCAGTCGCGTTGCACTCCTTACGAAAGAAGTGCCCCCACAATCGGCATGCTTCCAAGCGATGGTCATGTAAAAACCTGGAGCCCCTATCTTCGTCAATTCGTACTTTCCTCTCTGCCTCCCATAAATACTCCATCATTACGTACCAAAAATGATCAGTAAAACCACTAAAACTCACGACAAAGTATTTTTTCCAACTCGATGCACATGAATTTAAGATTCAAAGAAAGAATAATTACGGAATGCATAGAGAAATAGTAATTATATACTTATTATATACAAATATATACAAGTTTCCATTAGAAAACCTCTTTACTATAGTCTGTACAGAAAGTACGAGGAGTAATAAATCATTCATTTAAGTAGATTTCATAGACGTACCAAAATATATTTTAAGAGGGTATACCATAAGGTACATTTTGTATTGAACGAATGAGTTGCAGCTATGCTAAAGAATATACGATTTAGGTCAGAGGTAACGGGATGTACTAATTTTAATAAAAAAAAGTGATAGAGGTACATAAATTTTAGTAAGTTTGATAAAGAAAGGCAACACAGTTTATTCATAATAGAAAACAAACCAATCTGTAACAATAATTATTTTATATATTTTTGTATATATGTGTGTATAAATGCTGGATATACAGTTTCCAAATCTTGGCAAGATGAAAACATTAAAAGCGGAAGGCAGGCATTCGTGGAAGGTTTGTCGTTAGGTTTGCAGCCACCATCTGGAAAAGGAAAAAGACTTATCATTGTCCATGTTGGAAGTTCTGAAGGTTTTGTTGATGGTGGATTATTAACTTTTATTTCAAAACGCACGGGGGACTATCACGAAGATATGAATGGGGATGTCTTCGAGGAATGGTTTGTTCAAATGTTGGATCTGATTCAAAAAGGGGCTGTTATTGTTATGGACAACGCAAGTTACCATTCACGGTTACGAGAAGCATTGCCCACAAGTCGTTGGCGTAAAGCAGAGCTTTTGGAGTGGCTTATTTCGAAAAATATTAAGTTTCCAAAAGATCCACTAAGGAAAGAACTTTACAGAATTGCAAAAATGAACAAGAATAAATACAAAACCTACATTGTAGAAGAAATGGCTTCTTCTCGTGGTATATCAGTTCTTCGACTTCCCCCTTATCATTGTGAACTTAATCCCATAGAATTAATATGGGCTCAGGTAAAGGGGGAAGTTGGAAAAAAAATACTACTTTTAAAATAAACGATGTTGTGAAATTGTTTGAGAGTGCTGTAAGTCATGTTAGTAAGGAAAATTGGACAAACTGTATCGAGCATGTTATCAAAGTAGAGGCAAATATGTTGAAAATTGACAATATTTGTGATGATTTAATCGACCCTATTATTATTAATGTCAACAACGATTCTTCCTCTTCCGAGTCGGATATAGAATAAAATGTAAGTAATAAATGTATTCCAATAATTATTTCTTTTCATTTTTTATTATATTATAATTTAAAACGTATTTTTTTCCCAAAATACACACCACTGCATTGCGTTATTGCTTATCTGCTAATCCCTTAACAATGAAGAAACCCTAAATTTTGCTACAGCTGAAACAAATACGGGGTCGATCTACCTGGTTTTTAGATTTACGGAAGAAATGTAATTTAAAGTAAGAGATTTATCAAAAATTTCATGGTGCTCCCTGTAAAGGTTTTGCATACTTAATTAGGGTTTATTACTCCTCGTACTTTCTGTACAGACTATAGCAAGCGCCAATTCATTCGACCCTGCTCCTCTATTTCGGACCATGCGACCCGGAGCGTATGATTTTTATGAGATCAATAATATCGGATCACGAGCCAAGAATATAACGACGATCGCCTCATTTGATCATTCGCCATAAATCTATGCCGCTCATTGTTTAGGAATAGACGTCCTGAAAGTGCCCACTGCATGCGCGTACCGTTCCGCATTCGGAACGAAAAGGATAACCTTCTTCGCTCGGTCTATGTTTGTTTGAAGATACAATCGAAGGCACAAATTAATATAAGGTACTAACTTTAACTTTATATGTGAAAGAACTTCAGTAATTATTTAGGTGTGTTCGTAGAAGGAATTTCCAATTGATTGGAAATTTGTCAAACTCTGACATTTCGTTTGTGAATTGATTGGAAATTTTTGTTGTACGAACGGGTGGAAAATTTTGACAATTTGACAGTGATATCTTTGATAAAAATGAACTAAAAGTTCATCATTTGAAGAAGAGCTGGAAAAAATAAAGAATAATTAAATAATTTTGTAATGTCTGTGTCATTATTTGGCCATCCTAATAAGAAGTCAGAGATTTTTCTTTGAATGTGCGGTATTACAACATACAAATTATTTTAGAAAGAACTTACTGGTTAACTATTTTCATGTTTTTTTAATATATATAATACCACGAGAGTGAAAATTTTGTCGGCAAAATTTTTCGATTGTCATGAAAGTTTGTTGCTTGGCAATTTTGCGAATGACATTTTTGACAAAACCACGAGCCGTCAGGCGAGTGGTTTTGGATTAAATGTCATGAGCAAAATTACCTAAAAGCAACAAACTTGAAAACGACAAGAGAAAAAGTTTACCTTACAAAATTTTTAATTGAGTGGTATTCGACATGACTATTTCACGACAGAAAAACTAAAAAATCATGTTTAAACGTTTTATTTATTACAAACTTCAATTATGCAAAGCCAAAAAAATAATAACATTATGAAAAAAAATTACTTATTTATGTAAAAAGTACAATTATTATAATTTGTACGTTGTAGCATTATTTTGGGGAATGTTTTGCATCATAACCTGTGATGAATTTAAGTTAGAAACTGAGGATTCCTTTTGTTTATTTTTATTTTTTCGAAGGTTCTTTTAAGTTGGAAATGGTGTTCTTCATTTAATTGTAAATATGGTTTCAAAGAATGGGCAGAAGAATGTCCTGTAAGCTTAATTACTTCTTGTTCACCAACCCCTTCTTTTGCTAATGCAGATATTGCAGAAGCTCTATGTGAATGATTGGTTATTTTTATTTTTTTTGTGTCTATACCAATTGATTCTGCCGATATTTTCGTCCACTTTGAAATTGTATTAATTCCCAATGGTGAATTTTTGTACTATATTCCTTTCTCCCAATTTGGATGTACTGTTAAAAATAATCTTATTGTTGTTAGATGAGGATTGGATTCTCTTTTTTAAATAATTTTTAAAAATAAACGAACGGGACACAAATTGTTGTTCTTACCAGCCACTTACTGCCAGATAAAGCTTGTGATCCTCCTTGTGTCGTTTTGGAAAAGATTTGATTATATTCTACCCTGTCAGTCAAATTACCTTTATTATCATATTCTTTTTTAAAGTAATTAATATCAAAATTAGCAGCTTCATTTCCACGCCATGCTAATTCGAACGAACATAAATGAAGAAACTTTTTTTGTAACCCATCAGAATTATCTTCAGAATAGCTTTCTACCATTTCCAATAATTCTTCTTTGGTAAACGGGTTAGAACTTCTTTTTCTGGTTTCAGGTTCAGCCTGAAGCTTTTTACGTTTTGTATCCCTGGCCAATCTAGCAAATTTATAGGTAATATCTTTAAATGGATCAATTTTGATGTTAAATTCTAGAAAATATTTTTCCTGAGCCATTTGAGCAGTCGTATTCCAAAGTGTTTTCACACTAGCTTCAGTATAATCAGTTCCATCTCTTTTTTTCATGTTGAAACCATAATCTTCAAGAATTTTTGCTATAACTTGTTCAGAAGTATCATTTTCTAACGTATAATTACGTGCGTCTAGAAACATTCCAAACTATTTTGCTTAATTGTACTCTCTATTTCATTTATTGAATTATTTCCGAATCTTGTATTATTCATGTTAATAATACTTATTTAAATTTTTGAAACAGTTTTAATCACAAAACAGTCTAACCTATAGAAGTGAAAGTCCAATAGGATTACCTAGAATAAAAAAATGAAGTGTCAAACCCATCCACCTGAAGCGCTAGTTGCAATTGAGTTGTCGGAATAGGCAAGGCAGCTGGGGCCAAAAAACAGACTAAGGGAAGAAGAATTTCAGCGATCGCAGTGGATGGGTTCAGAACTATTTCATAACGCTTTTTTTAATGGAAGTTTGTGCCCGATTTCACTATCCATTTCCTAAACTCAGGTAATACCTAAAACGAATTTAGGTATTCCTAAATGCAATTTACATTTTACCACGCGCAAAGTAATGCCTAAAAGTGATAATATTACGTATTTCCTATCACTTTTTGATCAATCCTGACAGGATTGTAGGAACAGCTTTGCTAGTGAGGCCCCTTTTTGTCCCAATAACAATATTGTGGTCCAAAATATTTGTTGCAAACTTTGTAGGATTTATAAATCTGTTCAGCGCTTAATTCCTTTAGTTTTGGATTGCGAAAAAGGCAACCCATTCATTCAACAACAAAGGGTCATGTTTGGGAAACCTATGTCGTTTTGATGCAATGTCTGTACACCCAGGAACACTTCACACCAACCATTATAAATATTATGAATTATCACACTTGATAAGACTTACAGTACCTAATTAAAACACAAATAGCAGCAGCAAATGGCGAAAGGAAACAATCTATAAAAGACAATGGTGACAACTATATGACAGCTTTGATGAATTTTAAAATATTTTCTTCTTTTCGTGCTAAAGGCCTTAGCTACCAGTCCTGTTTCGACAACTCAATTGCAACTAGCGCTTCAGGTGGATGGGTTTGAAACCTCATTTTTGTATTCAAGGTCATCCTATAAACTTTCACTTCTATAGGTTAGACTGTTTTGTGAGTTTTAATAATTTTTAGACAGTTAAATAAATAAATAAACAACTTAGTTTCTTTAGAAACCACTAACAAAGATTTTATATTGAATTTTATCACAGAGTCATGCACAGAGTGATAGAATTTTATACACATAGGTTTGATATATTGAACGTCAAAAAATTGCCGCGACAAGACAAAAAATTGCCAATTCAAATTTTGCCAGTTATCAATTTACTCTAGTGAAATAGTCACTATAATGGAGAAATAGTAAAAATTTGTCACTTTCTACAGCATCACAATACGCATGTTCTCACGATCAAACTGAAAATTTGATCCCGGTCAGCAAATTATTCTGATAGTTGGCAACTGATCCGAAATCGCAAAAAAATTTCTTTCTTTGAACAAAGCATGGAGACTAGACATAAGGAGCACAAACTCTGTATATAAAAAGTGTCCTCGAAATGCGTTAAATTGTGATGGCGCTCGTGTAGCAAATTGGTCTGAAACGTTTAGTTGGAATGTCATGGTAAATTATTTAAGGTTATGTAAATGGAGATGGTTTGTTTATTTTAACTAGGTTACATTTTACGCTTGGTTTTAGCAAATACCAAGGGAAAAATAAGTATCTCGCGTAGCTGGTGCTATGTTTGGTTAAAGGTAAGTTTCTTCAATATATTTATATAATTGTGTTGCAAAATAGTAATGAATAAACAATATTCCTCATATGTCTACATATTATGCACAAATATGTACCCATCAATCACTGGTTTTTTCTGTTGTTACAGATAATGCCTATTCGGTGATATTTTTTTATCATTTTAGTCTAGCTTGACAACTTTTCACAACACTCGTTTCTACAATTTTATTGTTAATTTAGAATCAACTTTTATGAGATTCTGCTAGGTTAACTTGGTTGGTATACTTCACTCTGTCCTCAGACCAATTTGCTACTCTCGCGCCATCTA